>JAHRIG010000075.1:1887221-2070553 GCA_020311275.1 Eira barbara
CCACCAAGTGTGTGATCACCAGGAGTGTGAGGATAGGATTGTGATCACGGGGGTGCGATCATGGCTGTGATCGCTGAATGTGTGATCACCGGGGGTGTGAGGACAAGACTGGGATCAGGGGAGTGTGAGCAAGACTGAACATTTCACTGACATTCATTTCCTGACAAGTACCCAGAGTCGGATGTGACTGCTCTGCTGATGGAACGCCGGACACCGGTGCAAGTTGGGGCAGCCGACCAGCATCCCCTGCTCCTCTGAGCTCCACCCCTCGCTTTACTCACCGAGGCACCGATGCCCTCCGCGCACACTGACCCCCCACAGTTGCTGCTGGCCTGCTCGGTGTCTTCCCCGCCCCCGCGCCGCTCACATGTATGCTGCACTCGTACGCACGTGCATGTGTGTCTGCACACGTTCCAGACTCGCTCTGCACTCTTGCAGCCCCTCGTGAGAGCGGCAGGGCTCCTGTGCATCTCCTTTTCCTGCAGATGGGGTCTGACGCCTCTGGGAGGGGAAGGAACCGTGATCTGGCACATCGCCCACCAACGAGGGCACAAAGGACTCCCACAGATGGCACCGACCCCCAGCCCTGCTCCCTCTGCCACCCAAGACCCACTGCTGCTGACGGAAACCGCATCGGTCCCAGCTCTGCAGGTTGGCTCCTAAGCAAACCCCTCTTCAATTTCGCTAGTAAAAATTAATGACTCTTTCCTCGGGGGGCCCACAGCCCAGAGCTCCTAACGATCGCAGGGCACGCCACAGCCTGCCCTGTGCTGCTTCGATGTTCACACTGCGGGCCTCCCCTGGGGGATCGTGCATGACTCTTGTGGGCCGGGTCCCTGACCCATGACCTTGGTGTCCCTAGAGCCTGGCAGGTGTTGCAGCAGGTGCTTAATAAATAGGTGTTGGATTAAACTTATTTAATTAGTAGATTTGGTCCAAACAGAAGCTGGCACACAGAGCTCTTTCTCACACATGCACACTTGAGTGCGCACGCAGAAGTGTTACTACACTGAGTAAAATAGTAATTACTGTTGTAAACACCCGTACCGACACTATGCGCCCACAGTCCCTTCTAGAAAGCTCGGCCTTTGGAATCTGCAGCGGCTCCAGGGCAGAGGAGGCCCCTAGGGCATGGAGCCAAGTCAGGTGAGCACCGATGAGCCTTGGCCACAGCACGCGGGTAGCGATAGGCCAGGCAGCCCTGCTGGGCGCTGGCGGCACCTCCATCCCGGCGCTGCTCATGACATGCGGAGGAGAAAGACGCAGGATAAAGATGCAGAGGGCTTAGGGGCACCGCGCCCTCACTCACTCTACAGAAGAAGAAATTATGAGCCTTCAGCCCAAAGTACACATCCACTAATGCTAAACAGAAGTGCTGCTAAACAGAAGTGCATCCACAAAGCTAAAAAGCAACAGAACACTTAAGTGCTCTCCAGCGCCCGACCTCGCCCTCGTCCCGGCAGGTACCTGGCAGCATGGATTTGCACGGAAGGGACACCCTCACAGGCTCCTTCAGGCGTATGCAACAGGCTCCCCCTAACGCGTCGAATCTGGAGAACAGCTGGGACTGAGAAACAAGGAGGGAGGGCGGGAGGGAGGGCGGGAGGGAGGGAGCCGACCATTCACAGCATCTCTTCACAAGAAAGCAGGGCCCCGGGCAGGAGCCGCGGCCCCCGGACCGGGCATGTGCAGCGGCCTGAGATCCAGGCTTGCCGTGGGTGAGTGAAACGCGCAGAGCCCTACCAGGCCATGCTGCCGTGGGCCGTGTTGTCAAGGTGACAGAGCAGCTCCAGCGTGTGTGCGGGGCTTGCAGAATCGTCGGGGGACTCGTGGCCGCCAGGCTCCAGCTCCTTTGGCATCCTCCACACGGCCGCGCACGTCAGGACTTTGCTGTCTGAAGCTGAAGCAACAGAGGGTCATGTCAGCAGAGCGCGGTGCACGGCCACAGTCCCCGCGGCACCGCACACCCACCCCACCGCAGACGCAGGGCACGTCTGCTCCATAAAATATTCACACCCACGGGCCGCAGAGAACCAGCGGAGCGAGGGGCACAGACCCTGCTCGCCAGTGGAACAGCCACTGCTCCCCAAATGTAGCTGCCTCACCCCTGCTGCCTCGTTGCAAAACCATCATTCTGTTTCAGAAGAAAATTTAATTTTCTTCAAAATCGATTGCCTTCGGTCCTTCCTCCATGGTTCTTCAACACAGGGAGCAAAAGGCGGGGTTGGGTGTGTGGTGGACACAAACACCGAGTGCAGCTTGGGGCCACGGTGGGCAGAGCTGCAGGACAGCCCCAGCTGCAGGAACCCAACACCCACAGGGGCGCCACCGGAGCCCAGGGCGCTAAGGCGAGAGCGCGTGGGAGTCCCACATGGACATGCACACAGTGTTGTCCCACCACGCCCTGGCTCTCCAGGCAGAGCACAGTCCAGCACCTGAAGGCACCCACAGACACAGTGCCCTCAGCCAATGGTGGCTGCTCACTGCCTACCTCCTGGAGTCCTGACGCTTGGTTTTCAAGGTGCCCCAGGGATCTGAATTTGCAGAGCACTTTGAAATGCCACCGTGTGGATAAGGAAACTAAGTTTAGGTAAGAAAGACCAGGGACACCTGGCTTTAGAGAACATGCCAGGAGCCAGGTCTCTGCCCCTGTACACAACATTTCAGTAAGACAAAAAGAAAAGAGAAACCAAAAAAAAAAAAAAAAAAATCAGATGTAACATTGTGTGATAAATGTGTAATCATAAATCCCTGAATACAAATCCTGTCCAATGTGATTTCCATTTAGGTCCAAACTGCATATGCGCTGCACACCTTCCCTTCCGAAGGCCTTTAGTACATGATGGTGGAACGAGGAAGACGTTCCTGCTCTAAATCAGAGCCGACGTCGGGTGAGCACCGTGAACGGAACGCAGAACAGAGGAGGACACCACGCAGTGTTTCCCACGTGAAATGAGAACATGAGAGGCCGCACCCACATGGGGAGTGTCCCATGTCACAGCTCTGTGGTCCTTCCACACAAAGACCTGCCAGGCAGACATCTGGCTTCACGGATCGTCTAGTGACCACTGTTACCCACGATCAGAAGACAGGTTGGGGGACAGGCTTTCCGCCAGGGCTCTCAGACCCCAATCTCAGTGGTCATCTCACATGCCGCTTGCTAAGCCACATGTATACACATCATGTTAGCCTTCCCGTTTTCCCCAGGGAAATGCGGCGCGCCCTGGCTTTCCTACACGAGAGACGGATTTTCCTGCGGAACCTACCAGGCACCTGGTGTTTCTGCAGAGCCTGTGAAGCCGTAGCATCACTCCTAAAATATGAGAATCTCCGCCTGAAGAGAGGGCTGGCAGCACTGGGGCAGAAAGAAATGAAGGCTGCAACATCCACCCTGTATGGCACAGATGATATGAGTCGCCCGAAATGCCGCAGAAAAGGACTGTGTAAGCTGTACAGGGACGGAGCCGCCGGTATGAGTCCTGGACATGGCTTCCATGTGGGAGGTGCGCACAGCCTGTCTGCAGCGGAGTCCCCAGAGACCAAAGTCCTCCTCTGGGGAACTCTGCTCAGGTGTCAGCAAGGGCAGTCTGTCCCTAGAACTACTTGCTCACCCAGCACACAGAGCAGTTGGGGGTGAGACATTAAATGCTTTTCCCTCGAGAAGAGTAATTAGACAAGAATGCTGTGTACCGCGGCTGCTAGCTAACACCATACTAGACGTCCTGACGACTCCATGCGGCAAGGAAAAGCAAAGGTTTAAGAACAGGAGAAGAAGAGATCAAAACACCACTACTTGTTAATGACAATGTAGGTAGAAAACTTAAGACAATCTGCACTCTACTGTTAGAAACGAAATAGGGAATTTAGCAAAATTGCTGAACACCAAGGTGATAAATAAAAATTAACTGGATATCTACAGATTAGCAACAAAAATTTAGAAATTTTTTAAAAATATTAAGTCACATGAAGAAACCAAATATCCGATAAATCTCAAACTACAGAGGTGCAAGATGTGTATGTAGCAGAACGAAAACCATGGCTGAGAGGAAGTAAAGGCGTGTATATGGAGGGTATACCATGTCCATAGACACCTTCGCTGCTGTAAAGCGTCCAGGAATCTTCAAGTTCCAAAAGCTTTTGGATAGAAGCCAACAACCCACTCCTGAGGTTCTACATTTACACGGAGATGCGAACTGCCCGCACAGTCGACGGAGCCATCATGGAGAAGATCGGAACCGGCTGGGTCACCAGTCTGCAACTACTCTGGTGTCGGCACATGGGTGAGGGGACCAGAGAAAGAAGATGCAACCTAGAAACAGACCTTCCAAGGACGGCCAGCTGACTTATAATAACAAAAATGCTGCTGTGCTGGAGTGCACAAGGGTGGTCTGTTCAAGAAAAGATGCTGTGTCAGTTGTATATTCATATCTCATAACATACACAAAGACCAACCCCAAACAGACTGAAGATCCAAATGTAAGAGACAAACTAATGCACAGTAGAATATCCTCACAACCTTAGGACAAGCAAAGATTTCTTAAACTGGGCAGAAAAAAACACTAATCATAACAGAAAAGACTGGTAACAAAGACCAGGTTAAAATTAAGAGCTTCTATCTACCAAAAGACACTGAACTTCACAAAATTAAATACTTGGAAAGAACGATGGGAAAAAAATGAAACAAGGGCTACCTGGGTGGCTCAGTTAGTTAAGCTTCTGCCTTCAGCTCAGGTCATGATCCCAGGGTCCTGGGATGGAGTCCCAGGTCGGGCTCCCTGCTCAGTAGGGAGTCTGCTTCTCCCTCTCCCTTTGCTGCTCTCCCCAACTCATTCTCTCTCTCTCTCTCTCAAATAAATAAATAAATAAATAATTGTTTAAAAGAAAAAATAAAGCAAAACTGGAAGAAAATATTCATAATACATATATCGACAAAGGGCTTGTACAATTTAATAACACAAATAACCCAATTTTTTAAAAAATGGCAGAAGACTGAATCTGACACATCACAGAAGAAAACATGAACGGTCAGCAAGCACCAGAAAGGATGTTCAACATCAATTGTAACTGGAGAAAGGCAAAATAAAACCAAAATGAGATACACTACACACCTACTGGAATGGCTAAAATTTAATTCTAAAAAGATCAACAATACCAAGTATTGGCAAAGATGTAGAACAACGGGTTTGTCACAGATCACTGGACACAGTGTAACACAGCACACTTCGGACAACACTTGGCAGTGGACAATTCAGTTACCAGATAACCCAATGATTCCACTCTTAGTCCTGAGACTGTCGCAAAGTGTGACTTGTTGATAACGAGCATTGTGGCCACTCCTGATTTCGGCAGAGAAACCTGGCCCCACAGCAATAGTGGCCTGGGGATGGTATGTGACTGCCAGAAGTCAGGGGTAGCAATTATCGTAATGACCAAGAAGGCAGCACGCCAGCCAAGGGAGGCCAACTGGCCGAGTTGTGGTGACAGATAACAAGAGACAGCATTCCTAGGAGCAAAACAGATGGTCCCTCACCAGAGCACAGCCTGACTAATACATGCATGCATACATACATACACACCCATTCCGAGGACACAGCAATGGAGGAGCAGGAGGCTGAGGAAGTCACTTCCTTAAACATCATGACTCCTCGCCCAGCTCTGGTCTGAGCAGATTTCAGACCTAAAACCCACTGACAGAAAATGTGGCCAGATCCCCAGGAATGAGGAACCCATAGTGCCAGGGCAAGTGCCTACCTGATGATTAGCCCAGTGTGCACCCAAGGCCTGCTGCCCCTTGGTTGGTGGCCACACGGCGGGCAAAGGGTAGTACCCAAGTTCAAGGTCTACTGAACACAAGGTCTGAGACCTAAAGTGTCGTGTCCCCTGTTAGGGTGGGGACTTTAGGGAGCCAGGAAATAAACAAAGTCCCGCACACAGCCTGGTCACAACAGGTCTCCTGGGTCTGCAGACCCAGCCAGGGCTCATGTCCACGGTCCACGAGTGTAAAACAGGGCTGAAGCTGACGCCCCACCCCATCACAGGCAGTGGAGACGTGTCCACATTAAGGATCGAGGGAATGGAAGGGCCTTGTTGAACTGGCCGGCTGGCCTCGGCACCAAGCCAGTGGGTCCTGCAGAGGGTCTGTGGGCCCTCTCTGCTCAAAGGAGCAGGCACCTGCTCCCAGCTGCAGCGCCAAACCTGAGGAGCTCCACCAGCCTCGGGTACGTGCCACGTGGACACTGGCCTCCAAACCCCTTCCTTCCCACCCCGTGAAGACAGAGGACTGAAGCTGTCCATGCTCCCGGGAGAGAAGCACTGCACGCGGTTTTGCTGCAGAACCGTGAGCACCCCTACTTGCTGTCACAGCCCGCTCCGAAGACATCTGGACACCCTGTGGAACCGAGCCTGAGCCATGACAGTGACGGCCTCACACTGCGTGCAGCAGACCCCAGCGAGCGGGTGGGAGATGGCGCCTGGAGTTCAGGACCCGACAACCAGGCGAGGTTTGAGGTCCGCTGCACCCGACATCCAAAAGGAAGCAGCACACTGCCTGAGGGCCTCCTTACCCTGGAGCCGACACGCTCTGCATCTGGGGACACCCCAGGCCAGTCCAGGTGCTTGGCAACATGGCAAGCTGCCGGCCGAGCAGGAGTAAGGGCTAGAGGGCTCACACAATCTGGAGGACATGCTGGGGTGGTGGCAGGTGTCAGTGACAGAAAGGGGACAGCAGGGGCTTCCTGGGAAGTATCTCGGGGTTACAGAGAATGACATGCATTTTAAAACACTGCTCTAGCCATGCTTCTGGGCCCTCACAGGTGGACCAGGGGGCACCAAGGGACCAAGTGTCACTCATTACAGAGCACCATCATACCCACCGGGACACAGTTAGGCAGGGCCACAAGGCACGGGACAACTCCACAGACTCCTGCTATGTGGCTCTGCGTCCCCAACACGAGAACGCACGGGCCTGGGGAATGGGTACTTCTACATGACACTGCGTCCCAACACAAGAAGCCACGGGCCTAGGACCCGGGTTTTTCTGCATGGTGGCATGTCCCCAACACGAGAACGCACGGGCCTGGTAACCAGGGGCGAGAGCAGGGCTGAGTCCACTTCCTCCTCCCCCAGGACCCACAAGCCCCTTGTGTCTCCTGTGCTCCTAACTCGGGCCACAGAGGATCAAAGGTCCTAATTCCCACAGTGGGGGTGGGGGGGCTCTTCTCAGGCACAGAGCAGGGATCCCTTCAAGCCACAAGTGACCTCAGCCAACATGCCACTGAGATTTTGTGGGTGTTTGCTAGGTCGCAATAAGTGACTTCTAAAACCACCTGGCCTCTGGCTGTAATTCTCTGTGCCTGTGCTTGTTCCCATTTGGTAATAAGACAGAGTTGGGTGAGAATCAGACACTGCCCACAAGGACGCCAATCATACTGGAAGGGTGAAGTAACACAAGCACAAGGTGGGCAGGTGCCTTGAGAGAGGTCAGGTAAGGTGATGCAGGGAGGAGCGCGCCTCCCATAGGGAGCGGGTGAGTTGGCCGCAGCCCCAAGGGGACTTGGGGCACGTGGCAGTGGACGTAAGGCAGTCCGCACGTAGGATTAGGAGCCCAGTGGCTTTGGAGGGTCGAGAAAGGCCAAGAGTTCAATTTGGAACGTGGTAAAATGAATGACAGCCGTAAGAAATGAGGTTTGATGCCCTACCAGGGCAGACCAGGAAGGGTATGAAGACAAGCGAGGGGTGTAGAGGGTCTGCTCTAGATAGCAGGGTAGGGGCTGTCAGCTCTGAGGACACAGGGCCTGGCAGGGAGAGGACACGCTCCATCAAGGCAAAGAAAACCAGGCCCAGCTCCATGCTTAAGAGCAGACGATCTGGCATCAGTGCGGAAGACACACTGATCAGGAAAGAGGCTGGCAGCCTGGACATGAGTCAGGAGCATCACACAGGCAAGACACGGGCACGGTCAAAAAACCACCAGGCAGACAGTGGGAGAAGATGGCACACCATTTCCATTCTGGAAGCCCCAGATGCGCACTCCCACAGCGCAGCTGCCACGCTGGCCAGAAGGAGCACAGCCTCCAGAACCACCGTGGCCCACCATGGCGTCCACACAGCACAGGGACATCATGGGCACAGCACGTGTGGACCTTCCCCCACGGGCACCGTGCACAGGGCCTGAGTAAAGAGTGAGTGAAGGCTCTCCGGGGCGGGCCAACAAGCGAGCTGCCCAGCACAACTGGGGACATGCCATGGGGCAGGGAGGCCATGGGGGTTCCCCTAAGGCAAGTTGCACCTGCATAAATGAGCAGTGACAGAACGACAACTCGGGGCAGAGCCCAAGTCCACGTAAGACAAAAAGAAAACCGCACTAGCTATGCTTGCAAAATGTAGAGAACCATACATTTTTCTGAAAATTGATAAATAAAAGGAAAGAAGTTTGAGGAAATTTCTAGCATATGGAAAATTTATCTGGATTTTCTGAAAGATTATAAAATTTTGTTACGGAATTTACTCTGAAAATTTGATGGGCCCGGAGTGAGTCCAGAATTCCTTATGGAGAGACGTAGCCCCTAGAGATCACCCTGAGAAAGACCAGAAAGTGACACTGTGTGCTCTCCGGGCACCCACCAACACCACCCACCCTAGAAATGTGCAAATCTGCAAAATCTGAATAAACAGTGCGCTTTGGGTCCAAGGAACACGGTAGGCATTATCAGAAACTCTCCAAATCCTCAGAAGCAGATGAAATTGAAGGTAAACAGTACTGAGTAAGAAATGCTGGAGTCTGCCCATCGAGACATGCAAATTGGTTCTGAAACTCCGAGGATTTCCATATCTGCCCGCGTCTCGACAGAGCATTCGACGCAAATCCAGCAGCTATCAAAGAAACTAAGGTGCTCTTAAGAAGGAAACCCCGATCTTTAGAAGGAAATGCTGTAACAACCAGCAAGGCATTCTGCTTTTCTCCCTCCTGTCGAAGCATGTCCTGCAGGGAGGTCCTGTAGTGCCCGGGTCGCTGTCAGAACGACCACAAACCCCATGAGGGCAGGCCCACCATCTGCAAGAAAGCAAGCCCACGGCGCAAACCACGGAGAATGCGGCCACGTAAGAAGGGAAGGCCCACGCCACACACAACGAACCGCACCCCTCGGTTCTGTGACCGGGGAGACTGAGGCCCATAAAGTTAACAGGCTGCCCCCTGCTCTCACAGGTCAACGGTGCCAGAGTCAGACAGGAAACACGGTGGCCTGACTCATCAACAGTCCATGGCTTTGGAGGAGAAAATACCAAGTTGTGTCCTGAAGGCCGGCTGGACGCCACTGACTGTTCCTCACGTGGAACACACGAGCTGAAGGCACTTAATGAGATAAAGAGATAATCGGGGCCAATGAATGGAAGAGGCCTGCCTGGGGCTGCCAACGGCGCCTGCAGACTGCTTGCTGTAAGGGATTACCCAGTCCAGGTTTAGAGGAATTCAAAGGAGATTAGGGCCTTTGTAAGCCTGAATAGCCGCTCCAGCCAGCTCAGCTAAAGGGCTAACGGTGCCCAGGCCGGGGACATAATCTGATCCCCAGCCGGAGGGGAGGGGGCTTCCACCAGGCGCCAGGGCGGGGGCAGGCGGGGGTAGGACAGGCGGGTGCACTCAGAATCCGGAATCGGGGGCTATTTTTAGAATTCGACCTTCTCTGCCTGCTGGGCGCAGGCAGAGAAGGATGAATGAAGAGCTATCCAACCCCACTAAGCATTCCCCTGGGGCAGGAGAGCTTGAAGCTGTGCCTGAAACTGCCTTTCTACCCTGGCTTTCACACGCTTTAGGGCACACCATGTAGAAATCACAGACCCTGGTGCGCAGGAGGGCAGAACAACAGCAGGGAGCAGGATCTGGCCTGTCCCCTCATCTCCCAGCACGGGTGTGGGGGCTCCTGCACCCCGAGAAGCTGAAGGTGGTGAAGTGGCAGCAACGAGCAACCTGACCACAAGGACAAGGAGGGGTGGGGGAGGGGGCACAGGCCATGACCTCCAGAGACAGGTGGGTGCAGGAACGAAGGGCCGGTCAGGGCATGTTAACCCAGGTGGCTCTCTGGCAGTGAGTAAAAGGGAGAAGAGACCCAGCCAGGCACCCTGTACCCCCTGATCTGCGTAACTGGCACGACTTGGTCCTGGGCAGAAACCCGCCTTGAGCCACCAGGAAGAGCCCTGCCCCTGGACAGGTCTAGTTCGCAGACCACAGCCCCTGCTCTCTCTAGTTCGCAGACCCCAGCCTCCTTGAGGAGGGACCCTCTAACACTGCTGCAGACAGACAAAGTTGTCCTCCAAGCCTTCCCCAGGTCTAGGACGGTGGCCCCATGGAAAAGGGATGGAAAGCTCCAGACCTGCAAGAGCCCAGGATGAGTCCAGTGGGTACCACTGGCCGACAGCCAGACCTGAGGACTCGTGGCCCCAGCCCAACTCAAAGATGGCCGGTGGCCCAACCTGCAGCCGCCGCTGGACTACTGAGCATATCCAGAGAAGGGGCAGGCAGGCACGGGCAGGATCCCACCTACAGCAGAGCCAGTAATGAGAGGAAGCATGATGGAAATCCCCTTCCCTCTCAAAACAGTCACCAAAGGTAGCACTGCGACATCAGTGGGAATGGAGAGCTCGGGTCACCACCAAAGTCTAGGAAGATGCGGCACGCTGATTTTTGTCAGATCCCACGGAGTCCCCGCTTGAGCCTGTGCAGCAGGCAGAAGTTCTTGGAGAACGACAGTGGCTCGTGACAAACGTCATCGGTGACACCAGCTGCTGCTGTCTGACGCACAACCCTGCAGCCCCAGCTTCTGAGACTCAGATCTGGGGGGAGCGCTTTCTTCTGGAACCATCCAGAGGGGTCGCCAGCAGCCAGCTCCACCAGCAGCAGGGATAACAGTTCCCGCCCTGGCAAGCCCACATGGGGCTCATGGCTCCCCACTAGAACCTTGCCCAGAGGGAGCACACCTTGCCCCAAATCCTGCCCCCCTGCCTGTATCTGTAGGGCCAGGAGCTGAGGATAATGTGTGCCTCAAAGGGGATAAGAAAGGACGGGGCCGTCTGTGAGCGGGACTGCACGGCCACAAAGCCTGCAGCCCTGGCGCCCCAGTCCTTCCTGGCTCGGCGTGCGCTCGCAGGTGCCCTTCAGGCCCCGCTCTGTGATGAACCATGGGGCTCCACTGTAATGGGGTCCCGTGAGCGGCACACTCTGAGGGTGTCCAGGAAGCTCAGCCCCCGAATGGGCCCCAGGGCAACAACCTTCCCAAGGCGCGCAGACACGGAACGGGTGCTGAGGCTCCCTGCCCACATAGCTCGCTGTGAGACCTCACGTCCAGGCTGGCGTTCTGGTTCCTTCCACAGGCCCCTGCACGGTCCCTCTGCACCCTGCCCATAGTCTCACTCTCCACACTCCTGGGCACACCACACCCTGCTGGGACTGCTGGGACCACCTGACGGCAAGGGTGGCCTATCAAGTTCAGCACTCCCACTCCCACGGCCACAGCTACAGGCTGAGCCACGCCTTCCCCTGCACCCCTCCTCCTGACATCCAGCGACACGTGCCCCCCGACATCCAGAGGCATGTGGCCCCCCGATATCCAGCGGTGTGCGCCCCCTCCCCTAATATCCCATAGCCTGAGCCACGCCTTCTCCAGCACGGTCTGCACCCCTCCACTTTCCCTCCTCGGGTCCCCGACTGAGTCCTAGGGTCCGCGAGCAAGTTGCCTTATATCAGGTGTGAGTCAGTCTTCTGCCCTTATGAGTAATTCCTTATACCAAAACTCCCTATCTGCCCTGCTAGCTGGTATCCACCTCGTAATCCAGACAGCACCTGGGGACCTCATCCAAATGCTGCATCACAGGGAGAGTGCAAGGCAGGTACATGGGGTGGGGAAAGGCTGTGGAACCCCAATGCCACCGCCTAAGTGACACTCCTAAGGGTCCAGCATCTGGACCATGCTGGGGTGACTTCACCACTAGGAAGCCCAACTTTTAGCGGCTGTTTTGAATCTGGGAGGCAGTAGATACCTGCTGAGCATGGGTTCCCGACCCAGCGACCCGCCAGACTGACCACACAGTGGAGTCTGAACCAGGAGACATTCTGCTGTCGGTCCGGGCACAGGGCCCCACTGGTGCTCGCAGTGTCCAGGACAAACAGGACCACAGAGAGGAGCCTCCGGCAAGCCCCACGGCGGAGTCCCAGGCCGGACCGGGAAGCCTGCGGCCAAGCAGTGCTGCTTACAAGTGCTATCACCGGCTGCCAGGGAACAGCTCTGGGCTAGTTCCTGGACCCCCAGACCCTGGAGGGCAGGAGTGGACCCTGATCGCAGGAGGCAGATACTGTGCGCCGAGTCGGGCCCATCACAGAATGTGTGTCATCTGATCCACTGCGCCACTAGGAGGACAGACACCGCCAATATCGAGTGGGAATTCTGCGCATTCCAAACGAAACTGGGCCCAGGCAGGTCCTGAAAGCAGCGGGTTCCTAACCCGACGGCTGCACTGTCTCTGCTTTGGGGACAGTCCTCTGATCCCAAAGGAGCAGCACCTGCCCTGGGCTTACAGACGGCTCCGTCCAGACATGGTACCCCCGGGGGTGCCCTACGCAGCCGTGTCTGAAAGGAGAGCTCATGCCCGACGGTACCCACTGCACAGCGGCCTCCGCCGTGGCCACGCAATCAGGCTTGGCAAGAAGAGAAAAGCAAAGCCAGGAAGGCGCACAGGTGGGCGGCTGAGAAGCGGCAGAGCGTGTCTCCCCGCCCCACACAAAGGCTCGCGGTGGCGTCTCGGCCACGATGGAGGCTTGCAGGAAGACCGCCACCCAGACATCAGCCATCCCCGCCGTGCCCCAGCTGCCGGTTCCCAGAACATCACCACGTGCGGGGACCAAGCCACTTCCGGGAGGAGAAGACCATATCCCGCCGGCAGCCCCTTCTGGCCTGAACTCCCCGACTGCTATATGAAATGCTCCTTCGGAAACACCTGGCGTGGCTTCTTGATCCAACGGACAACCTCACCCCAATCTCTGTAAGGCAGCGGTGTCATCCGCTGACAAGGAATGGAGATGACACAGTCCGCGTTGTGCTACAGCAGCGATGCCCAGGACAGAGCTCGTAATGGCCGCAAGGCAGTGCGAGGTCCCCATGCGAAGCCCAGGAAGGAAGTGAAGGGTTTAAGATTATTATTCTCGTGGGTGCCTGGGTGGCCCCGTTGGTTAAGTATCTGACTCCTGCTTTCAGCTCATGTCATGACCTCAGGGTCGTGAGGCTGAGCCCTCGTCCGGCTCCAGACTGAGCGCCAAGTCTGCTGGAGATTCTCCCCCGCCCCTCCCCCTATCTGTGCATGCGCTCTCTCAAATAAATAAATAAATCTCTTCTTAAAAAGATTATTTTTCTCTTTCAATATGTTTTCAGCATTTTCTTTCATTTATCAACTTCCTAGATTCTGCGGCTTCTGACTCTAACAATATAGCCGATTAAGCCTCTTGAAGAGAATGATGCTTCTGTAAGATACTTATCTATATGTTTAAATGCACAGTTATACTTTCAGGAAAGGTAATCGCTATGATCAGGAGCAAACACTAAAGCTGTTGTTGAAGTCAGAGACGTAAGCTGCGGCTGCCCTTTCCGTGCCTCCGCTTGGAGTCCACAGAGCACACAGGAGCAGGAGACAGGCACGAGGCCCTCCAAAGGTAGCGTATTGGGGCTGGGATCTTTGCAAGTCTGGACTCCCGAAGGGCCACTTTCTCATTAGGAGAATGAACTGGCAAAGAGTCCAGAGCTTGTGGTTATCTCAGCCATGGCCCTGAGCACACAGCAGTCTACCTGAGACTCTATCCTGCTCTGGTCCTCACGGAAATCTGCGTTTGAATTTAACACCACTGGTATCCTGGGCGGGGAAATCCTCGGCCAAGAATTAAACAAGAAGCCCCAGTCGTTGGCAGCCCCGGGCATGTTCCGGACGACGCTAACCCCCTGGAAGAATGCGCCCCGGGCTGGCCCCTCGGGATCCCTGCAGGTTCCGAGCAGCCCAGTAAGGCGCTTGCAACAGCACAGGATGAAACTAACATCGAGAACCGCGTGTCTGAGCGCAAGCTGGCCAGAAAAGGGAACCCCCGAGCAAGAACGCCAATGACTTCAGACACTAGAATCTTTAAAATACTGAAAAAAAAAATGAACACTGGAATAAAAAATGATCAAGCAAAAAAGACCACCAAAATTCACCAGGAAGGTTTTTAAAAGAACCAAATAAAATGCCTAGAAATAAAATGTGACTATTGAAGTAAACATCTCAGTCGGCGATTTTACAGCAGACGGGGAACAACCGGAAGAGTCGGGCACTCGGCGTGCAGGTGTGAAGAAGTGGCCAGAGGGCGGCCAGGAGGCACAGATGGAGATGGGGGGGGGGCACAGCGCTGCCGCCCAGCCACGGGGGTGCAGGGGCAAGCAGAGGCTATGGGAGAGGTTGGGGGGGGCGGTCCACACAATTTAGAAGGATTCTGGAGTCAGACAGCTTAACGGTGTCTGAGAGCTTTCTTCGATGTAGTGAAACTAAAACTGGATATTGCAGGTGACATTTTATGGGAATAATTTATGTGAGAATGGCGAGACAGAAGCAGGAGACTCAGCTCAGTGAAACTGCCTCGACCCGGTGTCAGGGACGGACAGCATCACAACGGGAAGCAGCGAGGGGCGGTGAGCACATGTGGCAGACGCAGCACACTCACTATGTGCCCGTCTCCAAGGTCCTTCCCGAGCATAGGCTGACTTCTCCGCCTCACAGCCCTACCACGCAGGGACACCTCCCTCGCCCAGGCGTCTTTATGATTCCTCTTCTTTTTTTGTTTGAACAATTTCATTTATTTATTTGTGAGAGACAGCAAGAGAGCATGAACAGGGGAAGACCAGAGGCAGAGGGAGAGACGGTACCTCCAGCCGACTCCACACTCAGTGCAGAGCCCGATGCAGGGCTCAACCCCACGCCCCTGAGATCATGACCTGAGCTGGAAGGAGGCGGACATTTAACCGACTGAGCCAGTCAGGTGCCCCCCCGGTGTCCCTTCTTTTCACTCAAGTAACCAAAGCCCGGGGGACGGGTAAGGTCCACAGTGATACATGCAGGGTCACCTGGGTCGGCTCTGCCACCAGGCAGGCCCCAACCCACGTCCACACCCACCTTCCAGGGGCCGGACGAGCTCCAAGAAGTGACCCACCTTCCCGGCACACCGGCACGTCTGTAACCTCAGGGACTGAGGCAAGGATGCCAGGCGGCTGAAGGAAAGCACATTTAAAAGGTCGGCTCGGACACAGGCAGGGGCACCTCCTCTCCCTCGTTCTGGATCTGAAAGGAAGTGTCTGATGCTCCTTGTAGGACAGGCCCACCTGCCAGGGGTGGAGACACGTGAGCTTAGACAGGTACAGTCTCCACAGATGCCTCTTGTCCCAGAGCGCTGCCCGGTACCCTGCCCTCCCAGGAGCTCCTCGCGTTGTCCTCCCTCACACTTCCCGAGCATCCCCAGAACATGTGCACGTGTAGCAGGACTTCCCCAGCCCCGCCACTATGTCCCCAGGCCCTGCAGACGCACGTCCGTGGCCCCGCTATGCCCAGGCACTGGAGTTGCTGCTGCGGACGTCCTCCAGGGCACCACTTGTCCGCAGCTGCGGTTAGGAACGCGCTTCCACTCCCGGGCCGGCTCCCAGAAGTCCCTGCCTAGCAGGACTCACAGCACCAGCACCCCTGGACCCCAGCAGGACGTGGCCAGGCCTAGCCCACCCTCTCCATCATGACAGCCAAGCCCAGGGCTGAGCCAGGGCTGCTTCTCTAGGAGGCAATGGGCTCTGTCCAGACCTGGGGTTGTCATCTGACTACCAACAGGGTCTGCTCATCTCGAGAACCCAACTACAGAGACGCCAGCTCTTTCTAGGGATTAAGTATCGGAAGCTTGGGCTCCACGGCTGTGCCAGCACCCTGAGGGCTGCACGGCACGCTGCCCAGCTTCACTCCCCACTGACGGCCTCCTTGCCAGCCACATGGGCACCCGGGGACCTCCGGCAGACCTCGTCACTAACAGTGCATTCAGTCCACGTGTAGCCACTCACTTCTCGGGACCACAAAAAGGCAACAGGGACACTTGCTTGGCATCCCAGTGTTTGCTCTCTGGACAGGGACCAGCCACACCCCATTAAAACAGGGAACATGGTGATTCATTAGCATCAGCTCGAGCAAAAACGGCATGCACCACCTTCAGCAATGGGTTTCCAAGATCACCATAAACTACTCTGGCACCCGCTTGTGTCAGAAAGTAATTAATACCCCCCAAAACACCTTCATACCTTCATTCTCAGATAATGCAATGATTTGCTGACTGATGTGTTTAGGTTTCTACTACGCGCTCCAAGCTAAAACTTCGAAAGCTCCTTCCTAAAAATACCAGTCCACACGACTTCTACATAGAAACACTTAGCGTGCTCGGTAAGCGCTGGGGACAGCGGGCAGAGTCTGCACACAGGGGGCATGGGGAGGTGGCGCCGAGCCCCAAACTCAGCTCAGCCTGGGTATAGGTGGGCGCCAGGGTCTGCTCTGCAGCTCTCAGAGGACCAAGGAGGTGGAATGGAGCATATTCACGACATACCCATGAACTATGGGGTGTTGCATGGTCCAGGGAGTGCAGGTAGGACGCAGCAGCTGCGTGACCCGCGGACGGCAGGCACACACAGCCGACACGACCACAACGGCACCGCCCTGTGCGCACGGCACAGGGACTTCAGAGCGGTCTCCTGTCACTGCGTTCCGTGTCCCGGGATCAAAGCAGTGGCAAGGACCCAGCTCAGCAGATGTCAGAGAGCCGACCATCTGCAAGGAGCTTGCCGTGAGGAGGGGGACAGGGCGGGGACAATGCACAGTCCATCCGGGCTCACCCTTTTCTAGGAATTACCCTTAAACAAGAAAGTCAAGTGCTGTGCTTCACTCTTTTCTTTCTGGCTTTTTAACTTTGGGGGACAGGGGGAAGGTAACAAAGGAGACTCTGGCCATAACTCCAGCGCTTTCTCTTCCCATGATGTCTGCCCCGCGTGGCAAACGCCCCTGCAAACACTTCAGGACCCGGCATCTGCACAGGGCCCATCTCCCGACCCCAGGTGCACCTTCTGCCTTTATCACCGCGTCTATGGAAGCAAATGCGTCCCTGCTGCATACAGGGCGGACGGCCTCCCTGCACCTGCCTCCCCTCCCCGCACTGCCCAGGCTGTACCACTCAGAGTCACCTGCTGTGTGACCAGGACGAGGAGTCGCCCAGCCCCAGTAGACTGACGCCACCTCCACACCTGTCTGTCCTTATTCACCTGGCTCTGCTCCCCCCCGGACTCTGAGCTCCAGGATGGTGGGGCTGCACCTGCCTGGTGGGTAGGAAAGGTCAGTGGCTGTTGGCTGGGGAAGTCGGCTTGCCTTTCTAGGTCAGGGCAAATGCCCCATCTGACTTTTCTCTTAGAAAGCAAGCTGTCTGGGGAGGCTGCCTGGCACGGCTCCCTGAATGCAACACGGGCTCAGCAGGTTGACGGACCTGCTTCCTCTAGCCCCTGAGGCCCATCCAGCTCAGCTGTGTGGCCAGGGTCAAGGTGCCAAGGTCGCAGGCTCCCGGCTGTCTGCAAGGGGCCCTCATAGCTTCCAGGTCACTGCAGTCCCACTGTGTGCCCCCGAGTCATTCCTAGAAGGCACCCGCACAGCGGCCGCTGCCCCCTTTCCTTGGCCCCGTCTTCCTGGTTCATGCACGTTCTGTCACTTTTCTCCTGTTCCGGGCGCTACACACAGCTGTGGGGCTGCTTCCTGCACGAAGAGCCCAGCAGAGGGGACGGGTCAGGGCAGTGTCCGTGCACACAAACACCCCCCCCATGCAACAACTTCGTGCTGGCCCCGAGGGCGGGGCTCCTCTCCTCTGTGTGTGTATCTGCACCAGTGCTTGGCTTATACTAATTAGTACGAAAATCTACCCAACTTGAAGCCTAGAAGACGTACATTTGTCCGCTGCCCCCCACGTGCCCTCCAGTCGCCAGTGGGCCTGCCCGGCTCCTGACGTCCTATCAGCCAGGAGGCCAGGGGGTGTCTGCGGACATCACCAGCCCCAGTGGCCGGCCTTGAGGGGGAAGGAGAGGGCAGGGAGCAACTCTGAGAAAAGAAATCATTATGAAGCACAAAACAGACTCGCGACTGGTCCCCAGGAAAGTATCCTCTTTATGAAAAGGAAAAATAAAACTAAGCTAAATGACAAGGAAATGCAAATGGAAGGAAGCACTGTGAGTGACAAGAAGAAAAAAATGAGGAGGAGTTCAGAAATCAAGTCCTCAGCCCCAAATGGTCGCGTGACCCCACCGTGAGCACCCGGCCCCAGGGAGCGTGACCTCACGCGCCTCAAGGACGTTCTCGTTAGGCGGCCGATTCAAGAACAGAACCTGATTTCGTGAAGTCACGACGCTCAGTGTGAAAGGACTCCTGTTCGCACCTGTCCGACTGCCCAAATTAAAATCCAATTTCAAAACAAATTATCTTCATTTCCCATACCTTTTCAAAAGTAATTGTGATTACTTCAAATTCCTACAGATGGGTCAGAAAAAGAGAAAAAAATAGAAACAACAAATGCTCTTTACAGAACTGAAGTACTAAAACCAAAGCCTGCATGAAATGCGCAGGGCCCCGAACTAAACACCAGAGGACCCTGCACTAGTTAAATGGAGTCGGCATCAGACAGAAAGGCCAACTTCAAACACCAGACGCTTTATCAGGTGGAGTGCTTGAAGCGGGGATTCCGTGTTCAGTACGGCGAGAGGTGACCAGTGAGGACAGTGGGTCCAGCATCTTTTGGAGCAGGAAATCCCAGCCAAGTCAACAAAGTCAGCTCATGGAAATTCACGGGCAAACCCCACAAATACCGTGGGCAGGTGAGCCCGCACGGGCCTGGTGTGAGCACTCGAGGCCCCCGCGCCCACGCCAGGAGACCCCTCCCCGCAGAGCCCACCCGCAGCCCCAGGCCTGCCCTGCAGCAGCTCGACAGCCCAGCCCAGGATGCGGTAAGGGCTGCTCCTGGCCACACATCCTGTCACCCCGGGCTAAGCAAGAGAATCCATTCTCCGCGCCTTTTGTTGGGAGCAAACACGAAACCCCTGGCGGGCGGCAGACGGCTGACGGCTGAGCGTTCCCTCCCTCCCGCTCCCCTTGCACACACCTACCCACACCCCAACTGCAGGCCCTGACTATTTAGTCCCCTGGTTCATTCCCTCGTGTTTAACCTTGAAACCCGGCTGCAAATGCTCCGACATCAGAGCGTGCAGACGGTGGCGGGCACAGCGCCGGCTCCTGGCGGGTGTGTGCTTTGATGGGCTTGGGGGCAGAGCCAGCTGGCTGCGAGACGCCGTTGCCCGGGGAACGGCCACTGAAGTGTGTGCTCGAGTGGGCACGGAGGCTCTCGGCAGCCGCCACGGCCGCCGCTGTGCACGGGGAAGCCCAGCTGGTGCCCATTAATGCGCTCGGTGTGGCAGGGACGAGGAGCCAGTTCCAGAAGCCTGACTCTTCCCACTGACAAATGGGCTTATCTCACTGCCTCCCTAATGAACGTCCCCACCGCACCCCCCCGAACAGAACGGGTGGCTACAGAGAGAAGCCGCTCAAGGATGTGCCCTAATTAAACACACTGGTGGGCGGAGCGCGAGGGCGCAGCCCTGCGGCCGCGCCACGCTCCAACCCTTCCCCTACTGGAAACTCCTCTTTCCTCTCTTCGTTTCACTTCAAGCCGCTTAAAATGCAGGAAGAGTGCGGGGGTGAATTCTGACTGCACAGAGGGAAAAGATGCATTTTAAGCGTCTATGTGAGCACCAACCTTTCTAAAGTGCATAGGGCAACTGTTTGTGAAATTCTGGGTCTCCCCATGAGACGCAAAACCGGCAGGGCTCAGGGTGTCCAAGTGGGCGGTCTTCACACGATGGCCTTCTGCAGGCTCAGGACGGGGCGCCCGGGCACAGCCGGGTCGCTCAGTGTGGGCGCGGCGCATCCAGAAGTAACACTGCCTGCCGCACACCCGACTGCCACGGGCCAGCCGACACACAGCCACGGCACGGTTCTGGAATCAAGGGATTATGTGACGGGGAAAGCAGACTCCGGAGCAGGGAGACCTGTGTTTGAAGCGAGGGCTGACTTAGTTGCTCTGTGACCCCGAGGAAGTGTTTTTCCATCAACCGCATGGGAATGACCTCTCCTCCCTGGGTGAGCCCCAGCAGGTGAAGCCTTAGAGGTCTGCATGGAGCGGGTGTGTGCCAGCTCCTGGCTCTTGCCCAGCTGCCGCCGTCTTGGGGGGTGGACGCTGAGCCATCACGCACACTGGGGCATCTGCTGGCACTCCCTTTCTCGCCCTGTCTGCTGGGTCTGCCATTGCACGCTGTCTCCTTCCTGTCCTCGGTCTCAGGGAACCCTGGGCTCCACAGAGCCATGCCTCTGCCTGCTCCCTTTCTGCGACCTCCCCCGGGCCCGTGGCTTTCTGGTTTCTTTGTCTTCACCTCCTGGGCGAGTGGCCATTTTTAGAATTGCTCATGGGGATCTGGTTTTCCTGCCTTCAAGCAGCCTCCGTGGCTGGGGAGCCACAGGACTCCCAGGCTAGGGTGCTTTAAGAGTGATGCATGTCACCTCTGATGGGAGCCCTTCCTGAGCTCCATCTCCCTGCTGCAGGTGACACCCTCAGTGCTGGCTTCCCTCAGCCAAGGCGCAGGCTGTGGAGACAGAAGCAGGACCCAGTCAGCCTGCAGGTATGTGCAGCCTGAGCACAGCGGGCTGCAGGGGAGGGAGACAGAGGGTGACATGAAGGGCCCTGCAGCTTAGCCACAGAGAGACCAAGGGTTGGAGAGGCCGTCCGAAGATTACCTACAGACCCAGTGTGCCTTCCTGGGGAAACTTCTCCGAAAGAAGAACTCGGACAAGAACAAAAGACGTGTATGTGTAGATTTCCAAGACGGCTTTGTTTATAAGAGCGAAGTATCAAAAATAAACGTCTATCAGAGAGGAATTGGTCAAGCGCACAGGGACTCCATACCACTGTGGAAAGCAACCCCGGAAAAGACAACTGCCACCTCCCACCCGGTTCACCAGCCAGCAGTCCTCCTAGGTTGGCGTGTTCATGGCCCCAGGCTGCCGGCCTCCGTCCGCCTGCACACGTGGTACCAAACCCCAGCCCAGAAGACCAGGAGAAGGGGGTACAGGAGCAGGCCCCAACCACACCGTGGGGCAGCCTTGGAGTGTGGAGTTCGGACGGACAAGGGTCAGACACCAGATGGCCCTGGCGGCAGGCAGGGAAGCGGCGTGCCCTCTACCTGCCGACCGCACTAGCAGACACCGCCCTCGGCCTCGGCCTCAGTCGGGACTCGGGGTCCCCTCGTGCCCGAACTCAGGGACCCAGTGCTTCAACCTCACCACTCAGAACTGCTCCAAATGAGCCATAAGGCAGTGTCCCGAGTTCCGAAGGAGAAAGGCCGCCGCCAACCGCGTGGGACAGGCTTGCAGCAGGGGAGGGAGGCCCAGCTTCTGCTATTATGCAAGAGCCACCGCCAGGGCTCCAAGGCCAGCACTCTTGCTTCTCTAGCCTGGGGACCTAGTGGCGTAGCGTGAGGAAGCCAACAGCCGTGGCGAGAGGCCACGCATGCATGTTCTAGCTGCTACCACTCAAGCCTTCCCCACGACAGCCTGTTTCAACCATGACGCACGGGAGCCACAAGCCTTCTGAGGACAATAGCTGCGTCCTTCCAGACCCGCCAGCCAGGCCCAGGCATCGGGGAGCAGAGAAGGGCCAATCCTGCCGTGCCTGCCTCATTCCTGACCTGAGAACCCACGCACCACATAAAGGATTGCTTCCACTCAGCAAAGGCAACCCATTTACAAGGCAAAGGGAATCTTATAACAGCCACCATTTGGACATCCACGCGCACCACCACTGGAAGTGCTTCACCATGACCTGGTCACCGCTGGCCTCCAGTTAGCAGAGGCCACATTTCAGAAAGCCCAGGAGGTACACAGAAGGAGCTGCGCCATCTAGGAGGCCGTCTTGCCCACTGTGTCCCAGGGACACGGGGAGACCCGGGGTGAGGGACACTCAGGGACTCAGATCTGGAGATGTAGTTGGCGGTCAAGCTCCCAGCACACAGGCGTCCTCCAAGATGGGTTCAGTCTTCGCCTCAGTGATCTGGGAAGCCATTCCATAAGCCCAGAGAAAAGGCGGCATAGCCTCGGGGCCGGGGTGCCCTGGACCTCCTTGTGCCTCACAGTGCCTCTTGCAGAGCACAGGCACCAGAACCCCACTGGCCACGCACCAGCAGAACCCCAGCTACTGTTGTGTCTGTCTCCCCAGCAGCCCCGCAGCTAGGTCCTCGATCCCCCGTGAAGACGGAGGAATCAAAGCTCAGAGAGCAGCAGCCTGCCCACGGGCCAGCCAGCAGCGAGGGGCAGGTCCAGACTCCGTGACTCAGGGCTCCACGGTCTCTGCAGGCCGGCTCAAGAGCAGGGTCTGGGTGTCGAGGTCACCGAGTGAAGACGCCCTGACCCGCTCCCAGCGAATGTGAGCTCCCTGTGGGCAGGGTTCTAGGTCACACGCGTCCTGTTCTGCTGGCATCAAGGCATCCGCCTGGCATACAGCAGGTGCCGACGGCTTCTGCTAGGTAGAGGGACGGACGGACGCCGAGGGACACGTGCTCTGGCGCCCATCCAGAGTGGGATCCACCCACCCGTTCTCTGAGCGCCCACCTTCCATCAGAGCCTCCACCTCCCTAAGGGGAAGACGATGCTGAGGGGGCCCCCCAAATAGACTCAAGCAGGGAAGGGTCTCCGTGTCCCTGCCCCCTAGTCACGACCCTGCCCCTGACCTCTGTCTTAACCTGCCCCTCCCCGGAGGCTCTGCCACACTCTCTGCGTGCTCACACCACCCGAGTCCCTTCTTTTTCTCTCCACCGAGAACCGTTCCTGCGAGGTGACCCAGATGTGTTGCGTGCGTGGTCACGGACAGGTGTGCGTGAACTCCAGCACACGGGGCTCGGCTGCCATTCTAAGCCGAGGCTTTGTGGTGAGAGTATGAGAATCCTCTCGAACCCCCAGGCTGATGTGATGTGTTTGACGCGGGGTGAGAATCCGGGAGATGAATACGGACGGTGAGGAGCTGGTGCCCCGGCTGTGGGACGGCAGCAGGGAGGAGGGGCGGGCCGCACGGGACCCTGAAACACCACTTTTATTTCTGTCTGCCGGTTCCCGCAACGCAGAGCGAGGGATGTGATTGTTTTGCTTCTGCTGACTGGGGACAGAGGTCCTCTAAAACGCAGATCACTGTCTCATCGAGAAACAAAAAAGTGATCCAAACACTAGATTTTAAGCATATTTTGGCATCCATTTACTAGTTTCGGAGATTTCATTTAAATTACCTAATTCCTTGGAAAGTAACCACAGGAAAGACAAGCCGATGACTGTCAGGTGCCACATGTCACAGTGGAGGAAGGGTCTTCGGTCATTTGGTCTGCCTGGCCTTCGGAAAGCTCTTTGCTCTCTGCCCGGCAGTACCAAGCAGACAGTGGCACCCGTGATGGAGGAACACTACCGGTAGGAAACAGAAAGCATTCCCAGCACAAAGCCAGGCCACCACGCGGTCCTGGGAAGAACGGATGCGGGAGGGAATCTGTTGCTAAGCAACAGGGCCTGCTCCCCCCTCCTCTGCGGGCCCTCAGGTGTCTGCGGGCGGACCTGTCAGCTAGGGATGGCAGCCACTTGGCTCGAGTGCAAACGTGCAGATCCCAGTGGACAAAACCGACCTTGCAACCGTCTGCGAGCTGAGCGGCCGCCCCGAGAGCAGGACCAGACAGCAGCATCGCGAGGGCACACGTTCACCTCTGCGCCTGACCTCTGCAAACAGATGCATTGTATGCAGAACACGGAACTAGGGTCTTCCTGACAGTTTGCAGGGAGGGGCTTTCTCAGGAGACTCCAGGAGGGGCCAGGGAGGGGGGGCTCCCAGCCGGTGTACCCAGAAGGCAGCATCAGGGGGACATGTCCTAGACCGCACACAGAGATGGGGACGCCACCCTCCCGCCTGCCAGGGTGCGGGCACTTCCCATCATCTCCTCTGATTACACAGGGGTGCTCTCGTGCAGCGCCTGGCTTGCAGGAGTCTAATCTAACCCATGGCTGTCCTCCTCGGCAACGCAACTGCTCCAGCCATGGCCCCGCCGGCTCTGGCCCAAGAGGGCAAGAGACATCCACACTCCCTGGCAGATCTCCCACGTTCTTCCTCACCTGTGGGCCCCCCCCTTTCTCTGCGACCCCTCTGTCACCATGTTCTTCTATCTGGGTTTTCTCCCAAATTACAGCTCTGCAACAAGCAACGCCAGCCTTATAGAGCTCTCTCTCTGTGCACACGGGGGCGCACGACAGGACCCCGAGACCCCAAGCTGCCTCGCAGACAACAGTAGGCAGTGACAGTGGGGTTGAGCGACAGCAGGGTGACCAGTCCCAAGGGACTCAGGCCCTCCCCTTCACTGCCTGAGGCACCCCTCCTGCTCCCTGCGCTGCACTGGCTCCCTCCAGGCCAACCCGGGCCCTCTTCTCTGTCCAGTCCTGGGAGAGCCCCTCAGCTCTGCAGCCCCCGTGCTGCGTCCTGCCCCCACCCAGGCTCCCGTCACCCCACCGGCCCAGAGGCAGAATGTGCAGTTTACACCTGTGTGTCCCCTCCACATCCCATCTCTGGAGAGAGCACCATGCCTGTGGCACTCCTTGCCCTAGTGGACATTCACACGGGGCCAGAGTTCTGTCTTCCCTTGTGGTGCCCCACCACTCTGTCCACCATTCAGTCCTCTGCAGCCCTGCACCACTCTGCTCTGCCCCCCACCTGCCTCTCATCTCCCGCCTCCTCCCCAGCCCTTGCTCTCTCCCTGACCCCACGCAGGCCTCGCTGGCTTCATCTAGGGGCTGGTCCCACCCCACAGCATGACAAGCCCTAGTTCTGTGTGCTCCCACCCGCCCCTCGTGGCAACACCCAGGGAGAAGCAAGCTCCACGAGCTGTCCACTGGATGGACACAGGAATCCTGCTCCCCCATCCACCACCACACTCGCTACCTCCCTGACTGGCACCCACGGGCCCCTCTAGGATCCAGGCCAACCTCCTGCCCCACACGCCAGCCTGGCTCCTTGGTGCTCACGGGCTGTGGGCAGACCGGCCTCCTTGCTGTCTGCCACCCGAACTCGAACTCACTTCACGCAGCCCAGCCAGGGCCTGTGCCAGCTCCTCCCCCTGGGCGGCAAGTCCCCGGGATTGCGGCACACACATGCGCCCCCCCCCACGGCACACACACACACCTCACTCAGGCACACACACAGTTATGGGCACGCACTTTCTCACACTCAGTGCATATGCACACACAGCAGATACCCCCACACAGAGCACGTGCACACGCAGTCTCATACACAAGCAACTCGTGCACCCACTTTCTCTCACGCACACTTGGTACATTTACACACTCATCACGTGCACACAGTCACACACTCATACATCCACCACATGTACACACGCAGCTCTTGCACATACACTTTCTCAATCACACTCAGGCCCAGCACATGCATAACTCTCACATGGCACACACACCCTCACACACAGTGAGGACACACACACTCATACATACAGGCCAGGTGTGTGCACACCCACATGGCACATGCACGCACTCACATGTGGCAGGTGTTCACACTTACAGCATGTACACACACCCTCACAGTATGCGTAGGCTCACATTGTGTGCACACACACTCACAGAGCATGTGCTCACACTCACACAGCATCGCTCACACCCTCACAGCATGCAGACTCACACTGTATGCACACACACTCACATGTAGCACGTGCACACACCCTCACAGCATGTACAGACTCACGCTGTGTGCACACACACACAACACATGCTCAGACCCTCACAGCATGTGCAGACTCATGCAGTGTGCACATGCACTCACACACAGCACATGCACACAAACACAGCACATACCCTCACAGCACGTGCAGACTCACGCTGTGTGCACACACATACAGCACGTGCACACACCTCCTCACAGCACGTGCACACACGCTCACAGCATGTGCACTCACGCAGTGTGCACACACTCACACAGCACATGCACACACACATAGAGCACGTGCACGCACCCTCACAGCACGTACAGACTCACGCTCTCTGCACACACACACGCAGCACACGCACACAGTCACACGTGTGGCACACGCACACACGCGCTCTCGCTCTCATTCCTGTTCTCCCTTCAGGCACTCCAATTTCACTCCGTCCAACAAGTCGGCCCCAGCCAATCCGCGCCCGCCCTTGCTCTGCCCGTAACCTGCTTCGGTTTGTCCTCACAACACCTTCTCCACCAGAAGCAGATTTACACTCATGCACTGTTCACCTTCGAACGCAGCCCCGTGAGGGCACCCGTCTGGTTCACCGCGGTACCCCCGGGCCCGCCACGGTACCTGGTGAGCTGTGAATGCTCAGTGACAGATGCTAAATGAGGAATCACGGCAGGTCATATAAGAACACAAAAGAGATGCAAGACACTTTTTTAAATGCAAAAGGATACAAAATCATGATCCCTTTTTAAACGTGTTATTTTGCCACTAAAACGTGAAGGGAGGTTGGGTACAGAGGGTTATAATTTGGGGAATCAAATTCCCAGGAACCACAGTCAAGCGAACACCTTTTCTGCAAAGACTCGGCCACGGCAATCAACTGTAGCTTACACTTAATTAGGAAAGTTCCCTAAAGGTTATCAATCCCAATTCTGTCTTTGTGCTGAGTGTAAGGTGTCCCTGGGCTCCTGAGGGGTGAAAGTGATGGAAAGAAGAGGACAGAAAGTTCTCAAAAGACAGGGGCAGGCATGTGTGGGCCGCAGAGCAGAAGTCCCTCTGGTAGGAAAGAGCAGATCTGGACAGGAGAGGCACAGTGAATGGGGTCCTCAGTCACCTGGGGTCCTCCTCTGATCGGCCAGACTAATGGCCATCAAGTGACGTAGGTCAGCAGGTATGGACGTGCTTCTGTATCTGCCTGAACAGTGCAGGAAGGACAGAGGAAAGCGATCGTACCTCCTAGTGCTACACACAGGCCAGAGAGAGCCAGTGAACTCCTCCGCACTCAGGAGCCAACCCTCACCAGGAAGTGGAACAGGTTCAAACCTCAGCTCCTGCCTAAGTTCCTGAGAGATCCCCCAGTTCTGACATGGATGAGGATACCTGGCGGACCTGAAACCAGGTCTCCACACTGCAGAACACACCTCCAGCCACATCTGAATGTGAGCTCCGCCTGAGCACTAGCTCTCATCTGGACATGAGCACCCCCAACCCGCGTGCCAGCCCCCACCTGCACATGAGCCCCCACCTGGATGCAAGCCCCCCCACCTGAGCGCCAGCCCCCACCTGAGCACCAGCGCCCACAGCAGTGGGGGATGACGAGGGGTGGGAAGAGACTGCTCAGAGCAGAATCACAGTCACACCCAGTATTACACAGTCACTTGGAGGTCAAGAATTCAATTTTTTTGTAATTAGGATTCACATCGATGCAAAATGGGATGCCATCTTATATGAATAGTACACAGTTCATTACATACCTGAATGCCTTCTCTGTATCAGATTCAGCTACACATCGAATATTTATAATTTATAACCTATCTGCTTTCAAAAATCTAGGAAAGATGGCTGCTTGCTAAATGCATTATGATGTAGATCAAAATTATATTACAAAAAATAAGCTATGTCATATTTTTAAAACGAGTTTCGTCTAAATACCTGCTAAAACAATAGTTAAAAAAGTAATCAGCTCGCACGCATGTCTAGTACGTAACGTATCTAAAGCGCGTGTGGGCTGACACGGTGAGGGAATGAATGGAAGAAGACGTACCGGGCACTCTCCGAACCTTCCCTCACTTAACGGACAGGAGCGCTGTGCCGTGGACGAGGCTTCCGTGTCACGTGGGATCACCAGTAAACAGCAAACTCGATGTTCCTGAGCGTCAGCCATGCTCTGGGCCTTCCGGAGAGCGTACGGCTGGCTGTCACACAGAGGCCCACGATGTCCCACAGCCGGGGGGTTCCAGGCACAGCTCCGGTGGAACCTGCCGGACTCTAAAGCCTGTCTGCACCCTGGTCTCAGGGCCATCGCAGGGCACCACCCCAGGTCCCCACCACCGGACAACGCAATGGCCTGGGGCCCACATGTCTTGCTCTCCAAAGAGGGTCTTAAGTTATCAGTGTCAATCCTGACCACCTGCTGAAGTCGCTCTGGGAGGGTCTAAAATTCCTAATGCTAGGGCGTCACTGGAAAACACTGAACTCAAGGTGAGGCCAGGGACGGGGACCTCCACAAGGAGCTCAGGTAACCCTAGCGTGCCGCCACCATGAAGACCTGTCACTTACTGCATGCCACTGCTTGGCCATCCTGGGATGTGTTCTGTAAACCGTTCGTCCAGTGACGGTCACGTGCCTCATGTGTCCCCCAGGCCTGGGTCTGCCACGATGGTGATGTGACCACCGCGGCTCCGGTTCACGGCTGACCTGCGATGTGCTTCTCACGAAGGAACCTCTGATCTCCCAACCGTCTTCCCAAGCAGGTACTATGACCCCCTTTTACAAATGGTGATCCTAGGCCTCAGAGAACCTAAGAAAGTGCCTCAAGGTCACAGAGGCACACGGAGAGCTGGGAAACCCGGCCAGGTGCATCTGATTCCAGGTCTCCACCCCTGCACTTCCTCCCACACCACCCAGGCTCCTCGCACGGACAGACAAGGACCCCCAACACGGCCCTGACCTGTGCAACCCCAGCCAGTGCAGGAGGATGGCACCTGAGAGTGGGAGACTACACTCTCTCTACACTGTGCGTCGTGGTCAGTGCCCCTGACTCACACGGGAGACCCCAAGCCCCAGGGAACAGTGCCCTGACTCACGAGGGAACCCAACCCCCAGGGGACGGTGCCCGGACTCACATGGGACCCTAACACCCGAGGACAGTGCCCCTGACCTACGTAGGACCCTAACCCCCAGGGGACAGTGCCCTCAGCTCACATGGGAGACCCCAACCCCCAGCGGACAGTGCCCCGACTCATGTGGGAGACCCCAAGCCTCAGGGAACAGTACCCCTGACCTACGTGGGACCCACACCCCCAGGGAACAGTGCCCCTGACTCAAGTGGGAGTCCCCAAGCCCCAGGAAGCAGTGCGAGGTGGTGGGGCATTCGGGAGGAGTAGGCCGCACTCTCACAATGGGATTAGAGCCCCAGTAGAAGGCCACCAAGGTGCTCCCTGCCCCTTCACCATCCAAGCACAGCCACCTGTGAACCAGGATGCGGCCCCTGCCAGACACTCAGTGGGCCTGACTTGGACCCCAGCCTCCAGAACTGTGAGAGACACATGTCTACTGTATGAAGGTCACCTGGTCCCTGGTCCCTGGCATTTTGTTACACAGCCCGGAGGTGTCGACCATGAGTCGACTCTTATCAAAATAATAAAATATGAGGCAGAAATGAGTAGGACGATGTTTTGTTAAAAACACTAAGACTAAAAAAAATATAAATAAATAAATAAAACAAAAACAAAAACAAAAAAACACTAAAACTATATATAAGCCTTCGTGGCTAGGTCTAAAAAAATAACTGCCATTAGTTGGAAAAAAGTGGGAATCACTTGTTCACATTAAACAAGTCATTCCACGGCAAGAGTATAAAACCCTTGAGTTCACACACAGGCCTCCAGGCTAATAAAAACTGTGCTCTGGACTGCGCGTGTGTTCCTATGTCTCTGGGGCTCCTTTTGTCCCCTCATTCCCTCGCAGACCATCTTGGAGACGCTGTCAGTCACGATCCATTTGGGATCGTGTTGGGATCTGCCCAAGGACCCTCGCTCAGGGCACTCTGGGAACCACAGGAGCCTCACCACTAGCCTCCGCCCCAAGACCATTTAGCAGAGCCGACAAAGGGCGCGGTGAAGGGCACAGTGGCCTGGGTCGGCAGATCCCCTGGGAGAACCTGTGCCAGGCCTGCTGCAGGGGCCCTGGCTTCTTGGCTCACAGCAAGGCTGCATGTTCCAGGGGCTGCCAACGCCTGCCATGGGGTTAGGGCTGGAGACGTGTGTGGGCTCGGAGAAAGGAAACAGACCAGCGCCTGCTGGAAAGCTTCATGGGCCAGGGACCGTGTGCACCTCAACTCCATTCCACACTGGGCGCTTCCCACGCCCCGGCGCTCGTGGCACTGTCCTGCCAGGGACACACACTAGTACGCTCCAGGCAAACCCAGCCATGGAGTGAGAAATTGGTCATTTACGGCAGTGATCAAGCGCTCTTCAACTTCATGACCGGCCACTTGGATTCTGCCCAGACGTCATCATTCTGATGTCTCAAGTTCGGCTTCAGCGTGGTGTGATGCTAACAGAACCACACAGACCACTCAGCAAGATGCATCATCCCTGAACGTAATCCAGCGAGACAGCGGCTGTGTGAACGTCACAGACTCCAACACTGGAATGAGTATCAACCTTAATTACTCTCTGATGAGCTCCAAAGTGCACCTGACGTTTTCACTCCTCCACTTCGAACATTTAATAAACACGGGCGCCTGGGCGGCTTAGTCATTTGAGCATCCGACTCTTGATTTTGGCCCAGGTCATGATCTCAGGGTTCTGCAAACCAGCCCACGTCGGGCATCCCATTCAGCAAGGAGTCTGCTTCTCCACCACCCTCTAACCCTCCCCATACTCACTCCCCTCCCTCTCTCTTCAATAATTAAAATTTTTTATTTTCTTTTAAGATTTTATGTATTTATCTAAGAGGAGAGAGACTATGAGCACGGGCAGGAGAGGGACAGAGGGAGAGGGAGAAGCAGACTCCCCGCTGAGCAGGGAGCCCGATGCGGGGCTCAAACCCAGGACCCTGAGATCATGACCGGAACTGAAGGCAGACACTTAACCCACTGAGCCACCCAGGTGCCCCCGATTTTCAGTTATTTATTTAAAATACTAAATAATTTGGGTGCCTGGGTGGCTCAGTGGGTTAAAGCCTCTGCCTTCGGCTCAGGTCACGATCTCAGGGTCCTGGGATCGAGCCCCGCATTGGGCTCTCTGCTCAGCAGGGAGCCTGCTTCCTTTCCTCTCTCTCTGCCTGCCTCTCTGCCTGCTTGTGATCTCTGTCTGTCAAATAAATAAATAAAATCTTTTTTAAAAAGTTAATAATCATATATAATAAACAGTAAACAAATACTTTTAAAAGTAAAAATAAATTTTACTGTATAATAATGATTTTTTTCCGTGGGTCTAGCACCAACCACAAGAGGTTATTGTAACCGTGTGATTGCTTTCAACCAGCTCAGGTGACCTCGAGATAGGTTTGTCCAAGACCTTGATTTGACGCTGCCCCCCACCCCCGCACACCCACACTCTCCATCCCGCCCATTTCAGCCACCCTTCTTTTGCACGGGCCCCACTGTCTTGACCTTTCTTGCATCTCAGCTGTCTGTGTCCGAGCACCTCAGTCTCTCACTTCCAATGGGAGCCAACTTTGTCTCCTACCACTGATGAAGCCTTCGGCCTCCCCCAGCACCACTTGGTGGACAGGTGGTGGCAGTGGGAACAGCTCTCTCTCATGGTGTTCCCATGCGGCGGTGCAACGCCTCTATTTGCCCATGATCCTGGACAGGAGGCACAAGGAGGGGTTCTACTCGTCCCTCATGGCTCCAGTGCCTGGGCCAGCGTGGCACAGGCTGGGAGCTCCTCATGCACTGTGACCACCGAGAAAAGAGCAGGAGAGTCAGTGCAAAGAAACACTCCACGCTGGATGTGTGCACGAAACGGGGTGAGTGAATAAAGGCGGCACAGTGACGGGACAGGAGGATGCTGACAAGGAAAGGGAGTGCGGGTAGCCGCCAGCCCGACAGCCAGGTGCACTGAGCGCCCACAGCCACGGAAGGGCACCGACCCGCTCCCCCTCTGCACGTGCAGGGAGCCCCATCCGTACCACATGCTCACGCAGACAGAGGCGCAGCACGCGGCCTGGTAAGCAGGAAGCGTGTGATGAACAGTAAAGAAGGAACCCGGACTAGCCGGCCACTGGCGTCTCTCCCTGTCGGACAGCCCCTGTTGTGTGGTGGCCTGAGTTCTGAGCTACTGCTCAACCTCCCGGTCCAGTGTAGTGCACGTGAGGAAGCACCAGACTTTCCCCCGCATCCCGGACGGACAGCAAGCTTCTCCCATGAAGGGCCAGACGGTAAATATTTTTGGCTTTGTGGGCCATGTGATCCCTGCCACAATGACTCGAATCTGTCATTTCACCGGGAAAGCAGCCATGACACTACGTGAGCGTGGCAGTGCAGACATAAAACTTACTGACGAAACTGGTCGGCGGGCCCCTTTAGCCCTTGCCGTGCAGTCGGCTGTGGTCCTGGGCTACGGATTGGTTTGGGCTTATTCGTAAGTAGACCCAGAGCAGACCCTCCACATGTTTGCTCTCTCACTGAGGTCAGCATTTTTTCAGCGCTCGCTCTGTGCCAGGCCCTTCTAGAGGAATGGGCAGAGTGGCGGGCAACACGGACTCCTCGGCCTTTTCAGACGGCAGTGACTCAGGGTAACTTTCTAGTGTCTCGCTCTGTTAGTTGCCCGTTCCCCTCATCCCCTAACAGATGCCATCGGCAGAGACTGGCAGCAGCTCTGGGCTTAGCCATTTTATAGGGTGCGGTTCCCTGCAACGTGAAAACGCGTTCTGTGGCTTTAAGCCAACAAAAGGCTTGGGAATCTGGACTAGGTGTCATGGGTTTATGGACGGCTGGGGGCGCGGCCTGGAGTCTGTTCTTGTGGCGTCAGATCACAGCCACTGCTTCCCCTGGATAGATAAGTCAGGCCTATGGCCACGCCACAGGAGGGAACATGAATCTGAAGGGACTCAGGGCTCCCAGAGTCACCCTGCTACTTCCCTTGAAACCAGTCTCCAGGGTGTTTGCAAACAGATTCTGGAAGGATAATCCTCCCCCATGGATGGCCGAGGGCCACGACAAGCACGTTGCCGCGTCCTCCACATAACTCTGCGGGCTCCTGACACTGCTCCGTCCGGACCCCACTCTGATGTCCCAGCTGCTTGACACAGTGACCGCGTGGGCCACCTGCCAGCATGCTCTCTCCCAACAAGCACATTTTGTCCCCCCACAGTGACACGGACAGCGCCTGCCCTCACCCACCAAGGGATCCGGAGGTACCATGAACGTGTCACGCGTGGAGCAGCACACGGCTCTGGGGCAGCTTCATTTAGAGCCAGGCCTGTCCCCACAGAGCATGGCATCGAAACCGGTGCCCCTCGCTCCCTGCTCCGGGGGCCCCAGGCCTGCCCCCTAGAGTGAGGAGGAGAAAGCCAACCCTCCGGTGAACAGCCTGTCCCTGCAGCCACCCCACCCCGGCGCCCCCAGCGCCGGCACACCTCCCAGCAGTGGTAAGCTCCAGACGCACAGACATCTCCGGGATGGGATCCTGCTGTTCTAGAAGAATGGGTCGGGGCCGGCGGGCTGAGTGTGTGGCGCTGCCGAGCCAGGAGTCTGGGTGCCCGGGAAAGCCCAGGCAGCCACGCAGCCCCCTTGCTGTCATCTTCCCCAGGTCATGGTCATACGGTCTTGCTGTGTTTGAAAGGCCCCTGAATCCTCCCTCCACAAGCCCCACGAATCTGCTGCCTCCCCCAACGGTGCATCGCCCCAAGTGGGCTCTGGATGGACCGTGTTCCTCCGACCGATCTGGGAACCGCAGGCCACGGGTGGACGTGATCGGACCAAGTGTTTCCTCCGGCACGTGCAGCTGCTCTGCTCAGAGCGGGCCCGACGGCCATGTCAGCTTTCTTCTTAGCGGGCACATCCTGAGGCTGCCCTCCACCGCACCGCCTGCTGAAACCCCCGCTGGTGTGTGTGCTCGCGGGTTGCAAATGAAAACACTGCCCCCCCCACCCCCACACTCCCACCCGCCCGCATGGGCTACGGCCACGTGTGCGGCACGGCTCCTCCCTGATATCGTCCACCATACCCTCATGTCGCTAAGATGCCAGGCCAGCGGTGCCCCTCACGGGGACGAGCGTCCAACTCTGCTCGGCACCAGCTTCCTGAACGGGGACCCAGAGAACGTGGGCGTCCGCCTCGGCCCCAGCCCTGCTGGCGGGAAGCCCGGCCACCCTCCAGCACACAGGGCAAGATCAGAGGCCACGGCCCCCCCGGCACTCTTCCCTGGACACCCCTGAACTCAACAGCACCAGAAAGGGGCACAGGCGTTAGTGCCCACGAGCGGGGCCGGGTCCCTACAGGAGCGGCTGGAACCTCAAACCGCCATTCTTTTAGGCCCAGACCGTTAAATTTCCTACAGTTCCCCCGACGACCGGGGGATCTCACATAAGACTCCTCACCCCTGCTTCACTCTGCAAAACAAACGTCCTGCCTGGTGCTGAGGTGCTTCACAGATGTCGAAACTCCCAAATTCTATCCGGCCTGCTCGAGGGACCACCGTCCCCACAGGGCACACATTCTCTCTCTGCACACAGACAGGGGGTGACACAAGGGACCGCCTGCCTGAAGGCCATCCTGTCAGAGCCGCCTCCCTTCCTGGCTCCCGCCCTGCACCCCTCACGCACGCGTACCTGTGTTTCTGCATCGGCTCCTAAAAACACCGCCCAGACGTCGGCGATGGTCTAGGACAGGCCCCTCAGCCTCTCCGGTGGGTGTGCTTTAGCCACCTCCCACAGAAGAGGTGACACGCTCTCGGTGCATCGGCCTAAATCCTACGGCGGCCCTGCTTGCCAGCACCAGTTTCCATGACAGATGACTCAACGAGACACAAACACAAGCAGCCACGTATCATCCGTTTGCCAGGATGAAGGCAGAAAGTCCCGACCACATCACCCTCTGACCGTCAAGAGTGCATCCAGAGCACATCTTCTGCAAGGACATGCGTGCGACGGGCCGCTATGTCCCACCGTGACCGAAGCCTATACACCGCCGAGGGCAGGAGCAGCTCCCATAGACACGAGCCCAGGCGCCTGCTGGCACAGCCCTCGCTGTAAGCGCTCACTCTTCAGGGCGCCTGAGTTCTCAACAGTCAAAACTCTCGGAGTCCAGGGGTGCCTGGGGGGCTCAGTGGGTGAAGCCTCTGCCTTTGGCTCAGGTCATGATCTCAGGGTCCTGGGATCGAGCCCCACATCGGGCTCTCTGCTCAGCAGGGAGCCTGCTTCCTCCCCTCTCTCTGCCTGCCTCTCTGCCTGCTTGTGATCTCTCTCTGTCAAATAAATAAATAAAATCTTTTAAAAACAAACAAACAAATCTCTTGGAGTCCAGCCTGATGAAGGAGACAGGTACCCACACAGGGCAGAGTTGTCAGGAGCCGGAAACCACTATATCAAGTCAGAAGAGAGATTTTCTTAGATAGCAAGAAGGTGACTCCTAGACACATCCCCAAACGGGGTTCCGAAATCACCTGAGCCTGGCAGGGTCCCAGGATAAGCAGAGGCCAGCACTCGCCGGCAGGTGCAGGACGTACTCACTGTGTTCAAGATGACATAACCAGCCTCGCTTCCGAAGCACCCCCATGGGGTTAGCGAGCTCCCAGCAAGGTCAGAGGACGGTGACGGAGACCCGCCTTCCTCAACACGCACCGCGGCAGGCATTCTGCCCTGAGGACACCTGACCAAGGGGACACTCGGATGGCGAGTGTCGGGGCTCTCCCAGGGCAGGGTGCTGAGTCAGAGGCTCCTGCCAGCGGAGCCAGACCGTGTACCGAAGCATCTGTAACGACCTGGGACTCGCCGCTGCTGGCGCTAACCCTTCGGTCAGCATGCCTCAACTGCGTTAGCTTCAAAATAAAGCAACTTTGGGGCAAGTATTTTGGGTCTAATAACATTGCGTTGATGAGTCAAACCTCTTACTTTCAATTCAAAGACATCCACTGTAAGCTCAGAACAACAGAATGAGGCGTCTGGATAGAAACAAACTCACAAGCGGCAAGGTAGGGTTAACCACCTTTGAAGTCTCAGGATACTCAAATTCACCGCTGAAAATATCTTGGGTGTTGCCTGTGTGGGTGCTTCCGTCGGGAACATAAGGGAGGAAACGGGGGCGGAAGCTCCCGTCCAACCCCCTTGCTCTCACACCGGGTAACCAGCTGGGAGGGAGCAGCATGCCACCGGGGATTTGACAGGACCACCTCGGAGGCTCGGAAGGAGGAGACACAGACACACGCACGAAAGCAGAACCCAAGAGGACTTGGTAACAGGCCTCCTGAGTCGACACAGGCTGCAGCAAACTCTCCCGGGCAGAAAGGAACTAAAAAAAATCCACATCTAGAATGGCCCCCCAGCAACTGGAGAGGGGGGGTCTTGGTTCAGCCCCCAGCAAACTTCCTAGACACGGTAAAACGAGCGTCGCTGACCTCAATCAGCTCTGAGCCTAACCAGGCCGCGGGAGGGCAGACGTGTCTGGCGACAGCCCGACACCAAAGTCTTGGCGGAAAGCTCCAGCTGACAGTCTGAGACGTGGCCAGAAGCAAAAGGAAAGCTCGTTTTAAGGCAGAGGAAACAATTAATATTAAAACTGGGGTATTGTTTCCTTGGTTATTCTAGAAAAATATCTTTCTAAAAGAACCTGCAGGCACACCTCGGTCTAGTGTGCTTTGCTTCATTGTAGACAGTGTTCTGTAGACATTGGAGGCCGTGGCCTCCCCGCGGCCACCCCGCAGCCAGCACGTCTCTAGGCACCGGTGTTCCCACCACATCTGCTAGCTTCGTGTCTCTGAGTCACATCTGGGTGACTCTCGCCGTCTTTCACTCTTTCATGATTCTGTTAGGTGATCTCTGACCCATGATTACAACTCACTAAGAGCTCACATGGTGGTCAGATTCTAGCAGTAAACTGTTTCTAAACTAGGGTGTGCACTCTTTTAGCCGTGATGCTGCTGCACACGGAACAGACCGCAGTACAGCGTAGACATAACTCGTACGCACGATGGGAAAATGAACGCGTCACCCAGCCCGCTTTACGGAGATACTCTCCTGGAGTGGTCTAGAAGGGAACCCGCAATGTCTCCAAGGCATGCCCATACTCAAACGTGTACTGAACGCCGACGGTGGTCCACAAGGTTTCCAGGTCTCCCCCCAGCAATCAGAGACCTATAACTTTGCCAGGCTACCTCACGCCACCTCCTGGCTAGCTTTCCTTGTTTTCTCCCTCAATCTTTTCCCGCGGGAATTCTCAAGGCACTGACTCACGGTAGCAGGCTGATCCCAGATGAGCTGGTGAATGATGACACGCTCTAGGAAGGATGGTGACAACAATGAGACTCGTCTGTAAGCGGGATATTCCTGCCTTGTCAAAGTGGTCACTGTCAGGAGAACTCAGTGGGGTCCCCGGCCCCTTGAGGGCTCATTAAACCTCTGACTTCCTGCCCCTCAGAACACCTGCCTCCAGACAAAGTCACTCTGGGTGGATATCAGTTCAGTGTCCATCCTTCCCACCCAACTGTGAACTTCAGGAAGGTCAGGGTTGACCTCTGGACACTAGCAGGAGTCTGGCACGCAGTGGACAAGCACTCAGTAGTGTGGGAGGAGTGGGCAGGGAGCATTCGGTACGGCAGGAGGAGAGGGGGACCACTCGGTACGGCGGGAGGAGAGGGGGAGCACTCGGTGCTGCGAGAAGAGGGGGAGCACTCGGTGCCGCGGGAGGAGAGGGGGAGCACTTAGTGCCGCAGGAGGAGAGGGAGCACTCGGTGCTGCGGGAGGAGGGGGAGCACTCGGCACCGCAAGAAGAGGGGGAACACACCGTGCAGGGACAGGAGCGGGGGGAAGAGTGGGAGAGGAAGAGCAGGCCTGCCCGGCACTGAGGGCAAAAAAAAAGGGAGCACCCAGGTGACGGCAGACAAGGACCAAGGTCGGGAGCTGGCAGAACCTCGCTGCACCGCCGGCAGAAGCAGGGCTGTAACTGGCCCTGCCCGCCACGTGCGCACTCAGTCCGTGTCACTCCACCACTACCACTGCCACATTATGAAAAGGCCTGTAGTTCGGAGTCTCCAACAGCCCCGTCTAGGGCGTACCCATCAGATGCCAGGTACAACCCACAGAGCTGCCTCTGCACGAGAAGAGATCATTTGAGGCCTCGGGGACAGGAGGGCGATGTCAGTCATGCTGACGAACCAGGAAAGGGTGGCGCACTGGGGGAGGGGCACCGGAAACCCCACCAGGGTACTGGCCTGACAGGAAATCTCTGTGGCCCCCACCTAGCACCCAGGAGGCTAGCCCCACAGCTGCCACTGCTCCCTGAGGCCACTGGTGTGCTCCTGGTGTGCCAGGAGCTTGCAACAACCTGGAAGTCACCTGCAATGCTGTCACCATGATGCCCGACACCCCAAAGCCATCAGCAGCCACTCATACCGGCAATGGTGGGAGCCCCCGCTGTCCCGTGTGGCCAGCTCTGTCCGGCAGCACCTCGGTCATATGCGGGGTCCCTGTCACAGGGAAACTGCACATTTGACATCTTATTCCATAACGGGAAACGCGGTAATAACCTAGGAATTTCCCCAAAATATAGGAAGCCTATTCAAAAGATGATGAGCGGCCACAAAGCAGTCATACGTCCACGACGTGACTTCTGAGGGCTTCCCCGCAGGCACAATGAGACCAAGGTGAAACATGTCTTCAGAATCCCAGAGAAGCTCCGCCCTCTGCTGGCCGAGTGTGCCCTTCCACCACCGGACCTGACAACAGCTTCTACTGTATTTCAAAATAGTACATGTTTAGCCAAAACAGAAACATGGCTATAATAAATAAAAACAAGTATAAGACCCAAATAAATAGCTTTTGTTTATTTTTAAATGGAAGATTTTTTAAATCTTACGTAATTACATAGGATTAAATGGAGATTAATTATCAAAAATCCCTATCAATCAAATCTGTGATTCGTAACAAAGCAAAAATAAACTATTGGGACTACACCAAAATAAAAGCTTTTACAGAGCAAAGAAAACCACCAACAAAACAAAAAGGCAACGGGCTGACTGGGAGAAGGAAGCTGGAGATGATATATCCGGTAAAGGGTTAGTACCCCAAATACAGAAAGAACTTCTGCAACCCAACACCAAAAAAAAAATAATCCAATTAAAAATAGGCAGAGGACCTGAACAGACATTTTTCCGAAGAAGACATCCAGATGGCCAACGGACACATGAGAAAGTGCTCCACATCACTCATTATCAGGGAGATGCAAATCAAAACCACGATGAGGTATCACCTCACACCTGTCAGAATGGCTAGAATCAAAAAGACAAGAAACAACAGGTGTCGGTGCTGGTGCCGCCACTATGGAAAACAGCATGGAGGTCCTCAGAAAATTAAACACAGAAACACCAGAGGACCCATTCATTCCACCAGTAGGTATTTACCCAAAGAAAATGGAAACAATAACATGAAAAGATACATGCAGCCCCAAATGTTTGGAGCAACATTACCTACAATAGCCAAGACACGCAAGCAGCCCAAGGGTCCATCAACTGATGAACAGATGAAGGAGGTGTGGTGTAGACACACAGTGGTGTAGACACACAGTGGAATAGTACTCAGCCAGCAGAAACAAATGAGCTACAAAAGCTTCTGCGCAGCAAAGGAAACAGTCAACAAAACCAAAAGACAACTGACAGACTGGGAGAGGATATTCGCGAATGACATATCAGATAAAGGGCTGGCATCTAAAACCTATAAAGAGCTTATCAAACTTAACACCCAAAGAACAAATAATTCAGTCAAGAAATGGGCAGAGGACGTGAACAGACATTTCTGCAAGGAAGACATCCAGATGGCCAACAGACACATGAAAAAGTGCTCCACATCACTCGGCATCAGGGAAATACAAATCAAAACCACAATGAGATATCACCTCATACTAGTCAGAATGGCTAAAATTAACAAGTCAAGAAATGACAGATGCTGGCGAGGATGCGGAGAGAGGGGAACTCTCCTACACTGTTGGTGGGAATGCAAGCTGGTGCAACCACTCTGGAAAACAGCATGGAGGTTCCTCAGTGGAAAATAGAACTACCCTACGACCCAGCAATTGCACTACTGGGTATTTACCCTAAAGATACAAACGTGGTGCTCCAAAGGGGCACGTGCACCCGAATGTTTATAGCAGCAATGTCCACAATAGCCAAACTGTGGAAAGAACCTAGATGCCCATCAACAGATGAATGGATAAAGAAGATGTGGTATATATACACAATGGAATACTATGCAGCCATCGAAAGAAATGAAATCTTGCCATTTGCGATGACATGGATGGAACTAGAGGGTATCATGCTGAGTGAAATAAGTCAATCAAAGAAAGACAAATACCATATGATTCCACTCATATGTGGAATCTAAAAATAAAACAAATGAATAAACAAACAAAAAAGCACAAACAGACCCATAAAGACAGAACAACCTGACAGTTGCCAGAGGGGAGCCGGAGGGGAGTGGACAAAATGGGTGACCTCCAGCTATGAAGTGAAGGCACAGGGAGAAAGAAGTCACAGGGACACACAGGGAGTACAGCCAATTCTACTGTAACAGTGTCATGTGGGGACAGGTGGGGCTACACGTGTGATGATCACAGGTAGCACAGAGAGCTGCCAAATCATCATGTACACCTGAAACTATGGCAACACTGTGTGTCAACTATATTCAAATTTTAAAAAATGGTTTAAAAAAAGTGTGATTCACAAAAACACGAAACTGTCTAAAAATGAAGAGTTCTGAAATGCCATCCTATCCCTGTTGTATAATTCTTGTAACCCTGACATAAGGGAACGTATCCAGTCCCCACACACAAAGGTAAGGACATAACCGAACTGGGTGAAGGAACCCCAGGGCCTGACACGGCAGGCCCAGCAAGGCTGGCCCCGGAAAAGAGCTCGCTGTGCAGCAGGACGTGGTCAGGACAGACCCCAGAGCTCCTCAGGATCACCTGCCCCACCAGCCAAGCTAAGTGATTCTGTCAGTGATTCAAACTTTCCATTCCCATCCTGCTCCCCATCCGCTTAATAACTGGGGCCCCATTCCCAGGCCTAGCAGCTCCCAGGAAGTCAAATGGACAAGGGAAAGGACAAGACACCAGAGAGACAGTTAACATGACTACCTGTCCTCTGCCTTCTGTCATCACCGACAACACCAACACTATCTTTCCCACGACCAGGCTGAACACAGCCCGATAGCTATAAGCGACACCTCTCCTGTACTTCAGGAGCCAGACGGTCCTCTAAGTGTCTGCCACACCCATGCCCTGTAGACCCCATCCCTTCCCCCAGAGGCACCAAGAACAAAGCACACCAGAACACGCCTCGAGGGCCCCGGAAACCATCAGCGGAGCCACAGCGCGTGGAGTAAGACAAGACCTGCTCCTTATACCTGGGCAGTATGAGCGCCGGAGAACAAGGCCCAGAAGTTCCCAGGTGCCGGCAAAGTCAGCATCTGAGTGAGAAAAGGCAATCAGGAGGCACCAACACCAAGACGAATCAACGTTGGCATTATCTGACAGGTTTTAAAGCGCCCATTGTAAAAATGCCACAAAGGGCAACCAATACCCAAAACCAATATAAAACAACAACACAAAAGAAAACCTCACCATGGGATAGAAGATATAAGAAACAACATATAGAAATCATATAACTGAAAAATACAGTAACCAAAATTTGAAAATTCAGTGGATGGGTTCAATAGCAGAATGACGGTGACACAGAACAGAGTCCGTGAACTTGGAGATAGAACAATAGCACGTGCCCAACTCGCACCGGGGAGAAAGCAGAGTAACACACACAGACTCTCCGAAACCGCAGGCCAACAGCAGATGAGCAACATTCACTCCCAGGAGGTCTCAGGGTGTGTTGGGGAGAGCAGAGCTGGAAAATACTTGAGGAAACACTAACTGGAAACTGCCCAAATTTGGCGAAACACACAGCATCAGATTCAAGAAACTGAGAAATTCCCAAACAAGGTAACCCCAAAGAAAGCCATCCTAAGACACAACAGAATTAGACGTGTGGAAACAAAAGACACGGAAAGAGTGGGCACATCAGAGACGACGCGCCCCTGCAGGGCCGCCAACCCCAGTGACGGCAGAGCTCCCATGGGGGCCATGGCGGCCACAGGAAGTGGCACAAGGCTGTCCAAATGCCAGAAGAAATAAATTGTCAACGGTGAATTCTGTGTTCAGTGGAAATACCTTTCAGGAAGGAGGGGAAAATGAAGACTTTCTCAGAAGGAAAAACAAGGAAATTTGTCACGAGCAAACCTGGCGTCACAGAATGGCTACCGAAAGTTTCTACCTCGGAAAGGAAACTAGAACAGAACGGGTAAAAATCAGTGCAACGGACTATCGTTCTCCTCATGACTCTGAAATCATGAAAAACCATAGTCCACCATGAGGACACGGGAAGACGGCCGTCCACAGGTCAGGGAGAGAGGCTTCCAAGGACGTCAACCCTGGGCCACCCTGGCCTACAGCTTCTAACCTCCAGAACTGTGGGAAATTAATCCCCATTGTTAAAGCAAGAGAAAACACACATACACACACACACACACGTATAAAAACATCGATACACACAGGCACATGCTTATGTATATGAAACACGTGATCAGTGATGATCAACAGATATAGAGAAAACACGTCAGGTAACTGTATTCTAAAAGTGGAAAGAGCAAAGGCACGTAATTACTAAAATGTCCTCTACATCTTTCAAAGCAGACTTGGTAAGTTATATACGTAGATTATAATATCTAGCACAAACACTAAGAAAACTCGCAGAGCAGTATATTCAAAAACACTCTACGTAAATCAAAATGAAATTTTACGAAATGTTCACGCAACCCAGAGAAGGCCAGAAAAGAGAAAGGGAGCAGTGATCAATGAGAACAGACAGACAAGATGCCGGCCGTCATACCTGACACACCAATCATTTAAGTGTAAATGATCTAAGTAGGTCAATTAAAAGACAAAGATGGGCAGAGTGAACAAAACAGAAATCGCACACATACAACCCAAGTATATACTGTTTACAAAACGACTCAACCTCCAAAGCGTGGTCCAGAGCCCTGGGCCTGAAAGAGGCAGAGAGGGGCTTGCACATGGCCATTGCCTGCCCAGAACCAGGGACAGGGCCCCAAAGGACAGACACCTGCCGCTGGGATGAGGATTTAACTCACAGGCTCACCCCTCCCTGCTCTTCTGGGAACACCGGTCCTACTTATTAACAAGAGGGGAGTCGTGATAGAGACAGGTACCCAAACTGGGAGGGCCAGGAAAGACACAGTAACGTGGGTAAAAGCTTCACTGCACACACATCTTTGGAGAAGTCTGCCCCCTTGAACTGGACTTAATATGTGTGGCTGCAGGTCCTCATGATAGCACCTTGCACAGAGGTCAGGGTGACACGTTAAACTGGAACGTTCCATCTTTAGCATAGCTCCCCTGGGGACAGAAGGAGCCAGCTACCACCCCGTATCCACTGCGGGCAGGTGTCAAGCAGGACATTGCCACATTCTGTCAGAGAGCGGAGATGCCGAGTGACTTAGGTATTAGGAGTACATGGTCACTACAGCACTATGGTCAGGAAACAGTGTTTCAGGGGTCACTGAAGACCGGTCTCAGCAAATAGGTGTTTGCTGTGTCTTCTTCCCTAGAACCTAAACAGGCTGCTTAAGATATTGTAAAAATCTTCCCTTTCAATGCTTTTGTTAGAAAAGAAGTATTAGGGGCACCTGGGTGGCTCAGCCAGTGAAGCATCTGCCTTTGGCTCAGGTCATGATCCCAGAGTCCTGAGATCGAGCCTGCTGCTCCCTCTCCCCCTGCCTGCCACTCCCCCTGCTTGTGCTCTCTCTCTCTTTCTCTGTCAAATAAACAAATAAATAAAATATTTTTAAAATACTAATAATAAAAAATAAAATAATAGCCTTGATAATTTAAAAACAGAAAGTGAATCTGAAGTTTCCCATAGGCGTGTACTATAGCACCTATAACATGTAAGATCTTTAGGGCATGGTTATACTTGGGTATGACATCTCTCAGATCTCACACATGTTTAAATGTTATTTTGATCTATTAAACTTTGGCACACTACCAAATTTTATATGATTCTTCCCCTCAAAATATCATTTTTTTTTCAAATAAACAAATCATTCTAAGTTTTCCATATATTAGGAGAAATAATCGCTAGGGGAAAAATGGTAGATTTGTCTTGGAAATTTGATTCCAGTATGTTATCTATGAGATCCTGAGCCAATGAATTCCTCTGAACCTCTATCTCCTTATCTGTAAAATGGGGCACGTGAAGATGTCCACACTCAGATCACCAGAAATATCACATTGAAATAGCCTGACAAGTGTTTTGAAAGTTTCAAAGCAGCATGCGGATCTAGCCGGGCCGCCATCTGTGAGCAGACAGAAGCATCTCCAGCACTAGAAAAGTCCAGACCTTACATGCCACAATAGCTGAGACCGGGAACAAAACAGGATTTTATTCTGCTTGGCCTTATGTTTTACACTGGCAAATTAAACTGATTTTCAAAAAATACATATAGGATTTTCAAAAACACTAATTATTGGGGCACCTGGTAATTCAGTCAGTTAAGCATCCCACTCTTGATCTCAGCTCAGGTCTTGATCTCAGGGTCATGAGTTCAAGCCCTGCACTGAGCTCCATGCTGGGCATGGAGTCTGCTTAAAAAAAAAAAAAAAAAAAAAAGCCACTAATTATTAATTTGTTATCTTTTAGCAGCTCTTCCCTATACACAGTGTGCTAATTCTTTAGATGCATTATCTGGGCTTGGTAACGTGTATAGATTTTTACGGAGAGCTTATACGGGTTTAGAAATCTATATAGATCTTATCATTCCATCCAAGACTAGCTCCTGTAAACAGCCAAGGTGTCTGCTATAAATAAGACACTGAAGCGAGATTCCTCACAGATCCTTCCTTCAAAATCAAATGGAAAATTCATGCAGAAACCCCAATTCTTGAATTCATCAACTTCATATGAAAGCAACTTGACAATCCTGATGTAGGTCAGTACCCAACGGCGTGAGTTACCGAATGTGGCAAATTCCATACCTTCAACAATTTGGGGGAAATGGAAAGGATTTATCCTCACATTTTAAAAAACATTTAAAAAAATTAATGATAAACAATGTTTTTTTTCTTTTGCGGGTGGGAGGTGAGGTGGCTAAGGACAAGCAAATCCATAAGGGCAAGGACTTGGTCCTGTCCACACTCAGAGCACATCAGGCATTCAAGTAGTTCAGACCCAGAAGCAAACTGACGTTCTCCAAGAACAGTCTGCGTCTCTTTCTCCACGCGTTTAATTCCACAGATGTGGAGACTTTCGGGGAGCAGGGAGGCAAGCCTCCCACAACCCGTTTAACCATCTCCACTTTGCAAGTACATAGGCAGGCACGCCCAGGGATCTACAGAAATGCAGGGCTGGATGCGGATTGAAGGACCCAAGGCCCCGTCACCTGACGGTCACAGGAGCCTGGGCCATCGCTGTCTGCTGCACACCTGCAAGGACAGACTGAATCAGGGGGTCCCTGTGTCTCTGGCCGACACAAGGCAGACAGCTGTAACTCCTTGCCCTGCTGCCCGCGCCGGCTAGCCCACACACAGCGCTCGTCCCTCCGTCAGGCAGCTGGATACGAGCTCTCTCAAGTCGGCCCCTGGCCCTCCAGGAAATGAACTGAGGCCGCCTCTCTCTCTGCGACAGAGACAACGGCATCCTAGGTGTACCCTGACCTCTCACCCCACCAGCCCAGCAGCCGCACCCCAGTCAGCAAAGGCTAAGTTTGCACAGATGTCCGTGTGGCCGCAGTGTGAGTGGAGCTTACTGGGGAAGCACATCCCTGTTCTGGCCAAGTCTTTGCTAGGGAAAAGGAAAGGAAGCTTATTTCAAAAATGTGTGCATCATTTTTTAGAACCAATGACAGGACTTCACAATGATCTTCTTAAAATTGCTCTATGCTTCATCTCCTCCAGTCCCATCCACGTTGATACAAAAGTTGGGTGTTCATCCTTTCTGATGGAGGCATCATACTCCATAGTGTATATGGACCACATCTTCCTTATCCATTCGTCCGTTGAAGGGCATCTTGGTTCTTTCCACAGTTTGGCGACCGTGGCCATGGCTGCTATGAACATTGGGGTACAGATGGCCCTTCTGTTCACCGCATCGTATCTTTGGGGTAAATACCCAGTCGTGCAATTGCAGGGTCATAGGGAAGCTCTATTTTTAACTTCTTGAGGAATCTCCACACTGTTCTCCAGAGTGGCTGCACCAACTTGCATTTCCACCAACAGTGTAAGAGGGTTCCCCTTTCTCCACATCCTCTCCGACACACGTTGTTTCCTGTCTTGTTGATTTTGGCCATTCTAACCGGTGTAAGGTGGTATTTCAATGTGATTTTCATTTGATTCTCCCTGATGGCTAATGATGATAAACATTTTTTCACGTGTCTGTTAGCCATTTGGATGTCTTCTTTGGAGAAGTGTCTGTTCATATCTTCTGCCCATTTTTTCACATGATTATCTGTTTTGTGTGTGTTGAGTTTGATGAGTTTTTTATAGATCCTGGATATCAGCCTTTGTCTGTATTGTCATTTGCGAATATCATCTCCCATTCCGGGGGTTGCCTCTTTGTTTTGTTGACTGTTTCCTTTGCTGTGCAGAAGCTTTTGATCTTGATGAAGTCCCAAAAGTTCATTTTCGCTTTTGTTTCCTTTGCCTTTGGAGACATATCTTGAAAGAAGTTGCTGTGGCCGATGTTGAAGAGGTTACTGCCTGTGTTCTCCTCCAGGATTTTGATGGATTCCTGCCTCACATTGAGGTCTTTTATCCATTTTGAGTTTATTTTTGTGTACAGTGTAAGAGAATGGGTCAAGTTTCATTCTTCTACACATAGCTGTCCAATTTTCCCAGCACCATTTATTGAAGACGCTGTCTTTTTTCCACTGGATATTTTTTCCTACTTTGTCAAAGATTAGTTGACCATAGAATTGCAGGTCTTGTGGAGCCTATGGAGTAACACAGAGGATATTCGGAGGAGAGGGGAAGTGAGTTGGGGGAAATCGGAGGGGAAGACGACCCATGAGAGACTGTGGACTCTGAGAAACAAACTGAGGGTTTTAGAGGGGAGAAGGGTGGGGGATGGGTGAGCCTGGTGGTGGGTATTCAGGAGGGCACGGATTGCATGGAGCACTGGGTGTGGTGCATAAACAATGAATCTTAGAACACTGAAAAAGTAAAAATTAAATTAAAAAAATAAATAAAACATCAATAAATAAAATACTCTATGCTATTCCAAGTCCAGTTTTCTAAGATCCTTCTGAAAGCTAACTTCCGCCATTCGGGGCTTCTCCGTCCTTCTAGTGCACAAACATTCCAGCTTTGTCCACAGCATACAGGGCAAGCCCCGGGAAAGGGTGAGAGTCCAATAGGATCACTGGGTGCCAGGGCCATTACAGGCCAGCCTAGACACCAGGCAAATGTCAGCATCAGATAAAGCACAGCCACACTACAAGGCCGCCTCCTGTCCAGGGGCAGCAGCCCCACTCAGGGAATCGGGTTCCACCGTTCCTGAGACCTGCGGTGCAGCAGACACTGCTCCTGGCCCCCCTGCAGTCACCTTCGGTGACCTTCACATGCTGGAGAGGTGAATGCCAAGCATGCGTTCTCCAGATGAGGCCTGCGGTGGGGTTGAGGAAGCTGGCCCTCATTACACAAAACAAAGTTTCCATAAGCTTGACTCCAAAAGTGCACCCCACACACAGCTCAACCCCCGCGAGGTGCCCACAGGCCCTTCCAATGGGATGATGGAATGCTGTGCTCCGGGGAAAGGCACCCCCTCCCCCTCTAACTCCTGTCAGGCCCTGGGCCATCACTCTCTTCCTGCTCTGCTGATCACGGGGGTGTTCCCTCTGGGATACTGACTGCAGTCCACTTGAAGGTCAGACCCATACCTCGTTCACCTGCAGGTCCTCAATAGCCAGAGCCATGCCCTCAGCAGAAGGCCCTCGAAAGCCGCCGGCAGAAGGAACAGAAAAACAGGAGGGCCTGGGCGGGCTGAGGGGATGTCCTGTCTCCGCCTCCTCTCTCTAGTCCCCCTCCCGAGGAACTGTGCTGACCTGGCCAGGGCGTCAAGGGAGGAGCTCCAGTGGGCTGGACAAGGGACCGTCTCCTGCTGAGTCTTCCAGAGTAATGCCTTACAAGGACCTCACCTAATGACTCCCAGGAGCCGCTCTCTAATGGTGACCTGTCAGGAGCCCAGGACAGATGGTGGAAGAGGCCCGAGGGGCGGTGGGATCTCAGGCTCACCTCTATTCTCATGACCTCGTTCCTCACCTGCCATGGCCCTGGCCTCAGCTCCGGCGAGGTGTGGAGCCTTGTGGGTCTTGCTTCTGCCAACGCACTCTGACCCGACAATGTGCGTTCTACCGAAGTCCAGGCGGAGTGCGGGACGGATCATTCTGGAATGAAGGGTGACTCAGAAACCTGCATCTTTGTTTTCAGGTTTCCAAATAACTTCCTTGTTCTTACACGTGGGTCTATCTTTCCCCCAACACTGCCACACAAGCTGACGCTGCTTCCTTTTGGATTAAACCCAACCTTTAACTCCGATTTACCAAATCTCCGGGGGTTACAATGGCTGCTGGGAAACTGTTTCTGGCAGGGAAACTGGGGCCTTGGTGGCTAGGAGTGGAGGGGAGATTTCAGTTTTGCTCCACAGCCTTCTTTGCTATTAGAATTCTTAAACAGGTACATGATTACGTTTATTAAAATCTGTTTTTATACAAAGCAAAATTAAGATAAAATCTAGACACTGGGCCTCTCAAGAGCCCTTCCAGTGTGAGAGCCTGGGCAGCCCCTGCATGGCTACAGCTGAGCCAAAGCAGCTCCAGCCTCGAGGGCCCGTGCCCACGCGGCCAGCAGCGTCTACGGTCGTGTGCACACACCAGCGAGGTCTGACGCCTCTGGCGGGGCTATCCCAGGAGCACAGCAGACAGGCACTCTGACCTCCCAATTCCAAGTCAAAGCAACAGGGGGTAAGACGTGCACAGGAAATGGTGCCCGTGAGAAGCAGCAGCCCAGCCTCGAGCCGCAGCTCCCCAGATGGCCGCCAGTCCACTGGGACAGTAGAAGGGCCTAGGATACCTATGCCCTGTGCTCTGCAAATAGCAGTGCTGGTAGAGAGAACCTCCCCTGGTGATTTCAGCTAAATCTCTGGTGTCCCAGACTTGAGAAAGTTCTCGATGGTCAGTGCCGCTTCGCCTTCCCCCCTCTGTCTTACTGATAGCCACATCCTCTTGACTGCCCAGCATCACTCCCCAGTGGATGGCACCTAAGCCTTCTGTCTGGGGCGTGCCCTCCAACAAGGGTTGCCATCCTGAAAAGTAAAAATAGTTTGCATGGGACATAAGTACACTAAAAATTATTCCTTATGTCTCTGAAATTCAAGTTTAATGGAGTGTCCTGTGTTTTCTGTCAGCCCTACATCTGCTAAACACTCCCGTCTTGGTCTCAACACAAATCTGTAAGAGAGGCAAACATCACCCGCCGGTCCAGTGGGCCCAGCGTTTGCAGGAAGAAGGTTTAAGGCAGAGAGATGAGCATGAAAAGCAGCACAAGAACCACAGAGTGTGGATTTAGCCCTAGGACGGGGATGCCACCCTGGGAGGCGGGCACAGAAAGACAGCCTGGGGGACACCGTACAGGGAACACAGCATGTGGGGCCGGCACTTCCCATAGGAGGCACGTCATCCCAGCCCCACGTTCCCAGTTTCACAGAGGCAGGCTGAGCCTTGGGGAGGGTATGTCCGTGCTCAAGGCCACGGAGCCGATCACTGTCAGGGCCAGCACGGGAGTCCGGCACTGACACGGGGAAGCCCTGCAGGTTGCCAAGAAGCACCACCGTGGACCCAGATCTGCGCTGGAAGGAATACAGTTGTAGGAGTGGAGCCACAACCGTTGAGATGAGGAAAGAGGGCCCAGCAGGTCCTGGGAAGAAGGGAAGGAGGGAAGTGGGCTCCGGCGGAGGTGGGGAAGGAGGAGGGAGGGGGTGAGGTCGGGCACCACTGGGCACATCAATGCATCTGACCTTCACCCTCACCCAGGAGTCATACTCAGTGGGGGCCGCAGGGCCATGCCCCCCCCCAGCCTCCCACTCCCACTCCCACATAGTCTCAGCGACAGCTCCGGCTGTACCCAAACTGAGCCGCTGGGGCCCAGGAAGGCTCCCCTGGCCAGAGAGGGCTCCGCTCGTCCTCACTGCAGAGCAGGGCCAGGCAGGGCCACCTGTGAGCGGCGGGATTCGGAAGCACAGGGCAAACACGCCAGCCGTATTTCACGCGGCCCTGCTGCTCCGTCAGCTCCTCATTGTTCTAATTTCCCGAGGACCCGCGGGGACATGATCTACAGCCTTCCTGACGTCTCACCTTCCTCTGCTGAACAGCGCACCCAGCCCTGACGTGGGGAGCTCTCCCCCAGACGCGGGGGTGCAGAGCGGACTCCCACTGCCAGGGAACCAGCTGCCACTGCTCCCCCGCCCTTCCGTGGGGTCACAGGAGGAGCTCAGCAGGTCACCACTTCCCTAGAAGACTTCTAAAACCCGTAAGTTACCAACCCTGTGCCACACCATTTTGCCTTTATTCTCCATCGTGGGTTTACACTCGTAATTTTTATTTTTAAAGACCATCTTTTGGTCTTTCCGTCTTCCTGAAGTTTTACCCAGCATGTTGAGAAGTTTTCTCTTCTCAAAAGTACTTGCACTTTTTTTTAGACTATTTTCGCATAATTTTGTCTGGCGAGTCAGAGGACTGCTGAATGACACGAATGACACAGACGGGCAAAGGAGGAGCGGCAGCAGGGCTCTCCCTGGGCCCTGGGCACCCACTCCCGTTCCTCAGTGATCTTCGGAAAGTACGGGTCTGATCTCAACCCCCGGCCCTGGGCACGGATGCCTCACTCCAACCTGCCCTTGGAGAGGCTGCTCAGAGGAAAGGAGACTAACACCAGCCTGGGCCTACGACGGACGCCCCTGCCTGGGAAGTCCTGCTCTCCAGAGGCCCAGGGCACACGTGTGGTCACCACCTCGGGCCAGCGCTTCAGAGGCTGCCTGCAGGGCATCCGCTGCATTTACCGCCTGCCCCCCCGGCCCCCCCCCCCCCGCCACCTTGCACCTGCCCCAGGACCTCCAACAAGGCAGGCTATGCAGGAAAGAGCAGCTAGTCCCTCCCTCCTCCCCATCATGCCTATGGCCACATCCTCTGCCCCCCGCCCCCCCCATACTCGGCCTGCCCCCTGCCAAACCCTCCCCGGCCAAGTCTCCCCTGCAGCACCCCTCCTGACCATGTGTGCCCAATCACAGCCCCAGTCTCAACAGTAACTCAAAATGCCTCAGTGAAATAGAAGGCAGGCCTCCAAGATCTCACCTTTAGTCAAAAACACAAAAGCAAAGTGTGTGCCACCTCACAGGTGATCTGCATCATGAACCGCCAGGAACGTGTTAAGTGATGACACGCAGGTTACCTGACATTTGGTCTGAGAGCCTAATCAAGATGGAAACCGCCTCCCCAAACCTCTTGCCTAAGTAAATGCATCAATCAATCCAAAAATTCATGGCTGTTACGGGCTAAGTTGTGTCCCACAAAATTCACACGGCAAAGCTCTAACCCCCAGAACCTCAGAAGCTCCTGTATTTGGAGGCACAGACTTGTAAAATGCAGCCGTCTGGGTGGGCTCTAATCCAGTGGCTGATGTCCTCGCAGGAAGAGGAGAGGAAGACACAGAGAGACAAGCACGTGAGGACACTGGGAGGAGGTGGCCGGCTGCAAGCCATGGGGACAGCCCTCAGAGAAGCCAAGCCCGCTCACCCCCCTGTCTCAGACTGCCGGCCTCCAGAGCTGGGACAGAATCCATCTCTGTCGTCTGAGCCCCCCAGTCGGTGGCACTTGTCACGATGGCCTGCAGAGACTCTTATGACAACAGAGAGACACCTTTGCGCGAGGTGCACAGCACCCCAGACAAGAAGCAACCTGTGCCCGGGTCCTGGCCTTACCAGGCCACGACCACTGCTGGCCGCTCCCTCTGCACGGCCCGAACCCGGCGGCCGCCCCAGGGAGAGGGGGAGGCGGGGGCAGGCGCACGTCGCCAGGCTGGGGACGAACAAAGCAAATAGCATATCTGGGGTGGCAGGAGGAATTCGGTTTTTACAGTGTTACTGGAAAAATGAATTCAAATTGAGCTTTGTCTAAGCACCCCCTCGCGGCTCGAAACCTGGAGGAAGGACATAAAGGAGGCGCGAGGACATAAAGGAGGCACGCTGACAAATGACGGAACATTAAGCTGTGAGGAGGTGTCCGGTGGGGTGCTCTGGGGATGAAGCCTTATTTAACATCTTCATTAGTGATCTGGAAGGAGCAGTAAACAGCACATTAATTAAATTTCCAGATGATACTAAATTTGGAGGTGCTACAGAAAGTCAATGAGGACAGAGATCCGATACAGATGGGATCCAAAGAGGTTAGAGTGAAGACACAATACAAAAAAAAAATTTAAAAAAAAAAAGAAGAAGCTTATTAAAAACATGCCCTGTATTCCCGTATTCTGGAATCCTAACTTCTGTCAGACAACTGTGTAAGAACAATGCAGGCTCCTTTGTCATCTGAGCTCGCCCCACTCAAGCCCTCGCTGTCCAAAACCAGCAGTCTGAGGGACTGGGCCATGTTCAGAGGACCCCTGACAACGAGAATTCTCCTGAACTGCTTGTTGAAAACTCAGAAGCCAAAACAGATTCCGGTAACACAGCACACGTCAATCTCCAAACGTGCATCCAAGCCCGGCCACACAGACAGACCCTCTGAGGGCGCCTGTGGCTGCTGCGTCCCCACACGGAAGGCCAGGAAGCCTGGCGCAGCGCGCTGAGAGCCACAGTCATGGGACCCTGCGCCTCCAGGAACCACGCCAAGGAAGGGAGGGCACTGGGACTAACCCAGCTGCAGAACATTCAAGTCTGTGAAATATAATTACGTCTAAAGAGACAAGGGGGCTTTTCCTTAAGATCTTTGATCTCATTGGCCTCTAAACTCCAACATCGACCGTAATCACAAACACCACCCCAAAGTGGTGACCATGGCTCTATCTTTCGTGACAAAATCCGGTAAGAAGAAAACATTTTTACAATGGGTATGTTTACAAAATCCTTCCCCCAGAAACAACCACCTTAAAGCCTGTTAACCTGCAGGCCAGGTGCTCTGGAACTGAGGCGCACAGATACGAATCCTGACCCCACCACTAACTAGTGCCCCTGGCCTGGCAAATCCCTTTCCCGAATTCCACGCTGGGAATATGTGAACAATGACAGAAGACGAGGCTAGAGAGCCGCGGCACCGCCACGTTCACTGAAGTCTCACTTCCACCAGCCAAGACACGGAAACAACCTAAGCGGCCACCGGAGGATGAATGGATAAAGAAATTATATACAAAAGAAAGATACATATATACAGGCATACACAGTACACAGTCAAATAGGATTCCACCATGAAAGCAGGAGATCTTGCCATCTGTCACAACATGGATGGACCTGCAGGGCACTGTAGTAAGGGAAATGAGTCAGAAACGAAGAAAAACAAATCCTGTATGATCTCATTCGTATGTGGAATCTTAAAAAAAAAAAAAAAAAAAGAGCTCACGACACATAACAGATTGGCGGCTGCTAGAGGTGGGCAAGCGGGTCAGGCACGGAACTGGCAGACATGGTCAAAGGTCCTAGCTTCCAGTTACAACGTAAGCCAGTCCTGGGCACAGAACACACAGCACGGAGACTCCAGCCAGCAGTGCTCTGGCACATATGTGTGAGCTGCTGGGAGTAGATCTCGAAAGTTCTCATCACAAGAATGAAAACCACAAAGCACGTGTGTAACCAAGTATGGTGACAGGTGTTAACCAGGCTTACTATGGTGATCCTTTCACAATACATACTCCCAAATGCTGAATCATTCCCTTGTGTGCTTTAATACAACGTTACGTGTCAATGCTATCTCAAAAAAACTGCAAAAAAATATTTTAAATAAACTTAAAAACTGGATAATCCACGAAAATGCACTTAACCGGGGACCTGGTACCTAAGCGCTAACTGATAAGGATCGTGTTCACGCTCGTCCTCACGTCCCCTCCTGCGCGCACAGGGATGGTGACAAAGGCCTAAGGACTCACGGGGTCTGCGCACACACCCCACCCGCAAAGGAGGCATGCCTGACACTGGTGTCAGCATGTCTCCCGCTTGCCGTCAGTCTCACACTCACACGCACTCCACACGCACAGCACACTCCTCACATCCTCCACACACTCCACACACACAGCACTCACTCTACATATTCTGCACACACTCCACATGCACAGCACACACTTCTCACGCTCTCTACACTCCACATCACAGCACACACTCTCCACATACTCTCCACGCACAGCACACACTCTTCTCATACTCACCACTACCCTCAACACTTTCAGCACACACACCCTCACACACTCATTACACTCCATATGCACAGCACACACTCCAACACACATTCAGCACATACAAACCACACGCCCTCAACATACGTCCGTGCACAACTCCTCACGCGGCACACTGCGCCGGCAGAGCGCACACCCAGCAGAGCCACTGCACACACACAGCGTGCACAGAGCCGCACACCCGCACACCCGCACGCAGTGCACGCGCTCCACTGTGGGCGCACCCAGGCCTCCACCGCCAGAAGGAGCGAAAATCTCGACCAAGCCCCATGAGTCACCCGGGTCATGTCACAGAGAGTCCTCATACAAACCCAAAGGATACCAGCTTGCCCTAAAACCTAAGTCTTCGCACAAGCAGTTACCAGAGCGCCCATGTCCATAGGAGCAGGAGCCCGGAGACCCGGCGGCAGTGCTGTCCGTGCAAGGCGAGGCCCCAGAGACCGGGGGCAGCGCTGTCCGTGCAGGGCGAGGCCGGGGCTGGGATTTCTCACGCCCCCATCTGCCCACTCTCCGAGCTGCCTCGGCCTCAGGCCTGCGCACGTGGGAAGGCTCCGGACTCTGCGTCGAAGCTGCGCTAGCTGAACCGGCTTCCGTCAGCACCACCTCTGCGTCTGCCCTGCGGGACGCGGCTCTACTGTCTGTGACCCGGTCTCTCGTCTTTCTGTCCTCGAACTGCAGTGCTGGGTCTGAAGCAGCACAGAAACCCAATCTGTCATCACTCCACCACAACAATGATAAAATGATGAATGCGAACGAATGTCTAAAGCTGGAAACTCATGCTACATTGATTTGTGACCTCGGGACGAACTGGTAGGATCTAAACGGCCCTACTGGGCACTGAACTCCAACTCAGAAGACAGGCTGTCTGGAACAGTGAACCTGAAGCCAGGGCCCAAGAGAAGCGACACCCGGAAGTGATCCACATCCCAGCCACTGTTACCGAAGCGGCTGCTGATGATAGGAGGAGAGTCCAGCCGCAGTGACTTCCACTGGTTTAAACACAAGTCCAAGCTGTTGCCACACCAAATCTTTTCATTAAAACTGGTAAACATTAACACGCAGGGACAATAAATCCCACATAACCTCTGGCTCTTTCTGGGAATTCAGAAACCAGCAGGTAAGCGAAACGCTTATGTTCCTTTCTCTGGAACGGAACACCACGTTCCTTTCTATGTTAAAAAAAAAAAGAAAAAAAAAAAAAAAAACCCGGCCACTGAAGACCACAGATGACCTCTCGGAACAACACAATCCTCCCTGCAAGGACTGCACACGGGCATGTCAGGAAGCCTGGACCGGAAGGTGCTCAGGCTAAGAAACACACCCGGGTCAGCCAGGTGGGCCACGGGGTCAGGTCCCCAAGCACTCTCTTGGGGGAGGGGAGCACCAGAGATGACGCAGGAAGCACACCAGCCTCTGGGGTGGGAAAGGACCCGAAAGGCCCCAGCTTCTCGGGAGGCCCATCGCAGAGCCGACAGCCGCAGGGCACCTGGGGTCTTCCCTCTCTGCTTCACCTCAAGCACCAGGCCCAGCGCCGTCCTTGGGCTGCGTCCTCTCCTTCGAGCCTCGGCGCACGGGTCTCTGAACATGACAGTGAGCGAGGCTCACTGCACTTGGGCCTTCATGAAACAGAACAAGTGGCAGGAACCACCACCTGCAGGGAGGCCCGAAGAGGGGACCATCGGGGGTTACAGGGCCAGAATCCTCTACCAGACGCAGCGGCCAGGCAGGAGCCGTTATTTTTTACTAGAAGTGGTTGAAGCGACATTGCCTAGTGACACATTTGAATACTGCCCTGAATTGGATCCCACACAGACAGAGCTGGAAACACAACCAAAGGTCAGACTCTCCCACAGACTGGCCATGTTCCCTGCTGCATCCAAGGGCCTCGAGGGCCTTGAGGGTCTCTCAGGCAGTATGGGGGTCAGGGGTCAGGGAACTGAACTCAGTACTTGCCAGGGTAGGAAAACCCATCCATCAAGGACACCTTACTTAGATGTCACTGATGAACCCAATTCTGCCATGTGCTTTGCAAACAAGCTCTTCATGCCCCTGAAAGTATTTAGAAAAATATCTGAGAAATGCAAGAAAGCTTTTAAAACAGCATCAGCCTAGGACGCAGCCAACCGCGACCCAGCAGGGGAAGGTGGTGGGAAGGACCAGAGTGACGAGGAGGCCACAAAGGAGGACGCTGGTGCCCCCCTGCTGTCCAAGCAGGGGCCAAAAGGGAACAGTCAGTGACCACGCGCACGCACACACACACACACCACAGACCTACGCAAGCAGACACACGCACAGGTACACATGACAGACAGGTTACACATAACAGACATAACAGTCACCCATGACAGACATGACACACAGGCACATGCAGATGCAAGAAGACACATGGCAAAGACATACAGACCCACACGACAGACGTGCAACAGATATGACACACACGCAGGCACACAGGCACACATGGCAGATATGATGCACAGGCACATGCAGACACAGATACATGGGCACACATGACATATGACACACATGCGGGCACATGTAGGCACAGACACACACGGCAGGCACACATGACAGATATGACACACACAGGCATACTCGAGCATGTGGCAGACACACCAAACTTGACAGATATGACACAGACACGGCAGACACACACGACAGACATGCATGACATATGACACACACGCAGGCACACGGCAGACACACACAGACACAAACAGAAATGCCTGAAAGATATGACACACACGCAGGTACACAGCAGACACAGAGAGACACAGGTGCACACGACAGACACGCATGACAGATATGACACGCATGCTGGCACACGGACACACACTCACTGAGAAGAAAAGGAAATCAAAGAGGCAAAGTCACAACGTTTGAAAGCAGCCTATCTACTGAGTTCATCTGAAGCATCTACTCTCTTCTCAAGGAACCTGCGCGAGCAAAGGAGCCAGAACTCAGGAGTCAGGCTGCACACGAGGGCCAAGGCCCTACCAGAAGCACCTGGTGAAGGGGAGACCAGTGCCAGGGTGGGGGGGGCCAGTGTGAACACCTGTAGCGGCACAGGCAAGAAGCGCCACGAGGCACACGCGCCCCGACGTCCCCGTGCGACCCCCGCGCCACTTGGGGGCAGCGGCACAGCCTCCGGGGTCAGGGCAGAGCAAGAACCAAGGCTTTCCTTGTGTGCGGGACACACAGGCCTGCCTCCCAAGGGGACCTATGGTGGACCACACCCAGCCAGCCATGTGCTCAGCCACTGTGCAGACTCCCAGCTGTGCCAGGCCCTGGGGCGCAGCTGAAACAGCCTCCGTCCTCCCACGGGCCCTCACTTGGTTTCTGGGAAGATGCATCTGCCTTGTAAAATTATCCAAAAAAAAAGCTAGAGTTTGGTTTTTCTAATCTTCATCCATGCAGAAGAAGTTCCAGAAGAGTTCACTGTCCGTACAACTCTGTCCCCACCGCCCAGACTCGGAGGTTCTCACAATCATCCTGGGTGACGGTGAAACTCACCTCCCCAACAGCCACAGACCCATCCATAGTCTGGGACAGCCTACACGTGTCACCTGAGCCTGGCACGCCAGAGAGGTAAGGGAGCTGGCTCACGTGCGCGCAGAGACATAAGGGAGCAACTGCACGTGTACACGACAGAGACATAAGGGAGCAAGTGCACGTGTGTGATAGAAGGGAGTAAGCACACGTGCGTGACAGAGAGGTAAAGGAGCAAGCACATGTACACGCAGAGATGTAAGGGAGCTGTGCACATGCACGCAGAGACGTTAAGGGAGTGAGTGCACGTGCACGACAGAGACATAAGGGAGTGAGCACACGTGCACGCAGAGATGTAAGGGAGCAAGCGCATGTGTGTGACAGGTAAGGGAGCGAGCGCATGTGCAGAACAGAGAGGTTAGGAAGCGAGTGCACGTGCCCACAGAGAGGTAAGGGTGCGAGCGCATGTGCACGCGGAGACATAAGGGAGCAAGTGCACATGCGTGACGCGTTAAGGAAGCTAGCACAGGTGCATGACAGAGAGGTAAGGGAGCGAGCGCATGTGCACGCAGAGACATAAGGGAGCGAGCGCACGTGCATGCAGTCTGGTCGGAAGGGGAGTTTGCCCATTTAGGTTACCCTGACCTGCTGCCAGTTCCCGAGAAGCTACTGCCCGCACGTGGTCGCTGCTTTGGTCCCAGGGCGTAACTGAACACTGACGCTCACCAGCCGTCCCGAGCAGAACAGAAGCTACAGAGGGAGGCCTTCTCAAATGCAGTTTCAAAGATGACTTGAGTTGGGTTCTTGGGTGGCTGAGCACCGGACTCTCGGTTTTGGCTTAGGTCGTGGCGTCAGGGTGATGGGACGGAGCCCCACATCGGGCTCTGGGCTCAGCAGAGTCTGTTTCCCCTTCCCCGTTTGCCCCTCCACAGCCCCGCACGCGCTCTCTCGCTCTCTCTCAAATAAATAAATAAATCTATTCTAAAAATGGGTTGTAAGTTAGCCCAATTCTCCATATTTATTTACAAGCCCCTTGTGACGTTCCAGAGCATGTGTGTGTGTGTGTGCGTGCGTGTGTAGGCACAAGACTTGTATCAGAGGGCAGACTTCGACCAAGTTCTGGGGATTCTTTTGCATGCTGCGATATATGGATATAATTTAGACACAGTTGTTCGCAACGAACATGAATTCCAAGATTTCTCAAGAAGAGGAGAGCACTCGAAGTGGACTCCACATCCTAGCATGGCGCCGAAGCCCACTTCTCCACGGTTCCCTCCTCCTGTCCCCCAGTAAGATCCACAGAGCAGATGTCAGGACACAGGAAGGGGGACACGGAGAACAGCCTTAACTGAGGACAATTCCCTGCTAGACCTAAGTCCCTCCGAGAGGGTGCGGGAGGTTGGCGTTGGGACCTGCTCCGCCTCTACCCACCAACCCTCCTTCCCACTCACTGCCCCTGGCAGCCCCCTCCATCGGGGGCATGACTCGGGGTGTGAAACCCATGGCTCTCAATTAAAGGTGACCACTGTCCAAAATACCAGGCACATCAGCGGAAGCAGTAAGTGTGGGCCGCCACAGAGCAGGGACATGCACGTGAGCTGCAACGGAGGACGGGTGTGTGTGCGCAGTGCTCGCAAACACGCCAGAAGAACACGACAGGGAGAGCGTGCTAATGCCGCCACACGGCCCTCAACCAGCCTGGGCACTAAGAGGTGGAAAGCGCGATTGGACATAAGCACGCTGGAAGATAAAGGGCAAAGTGCACTTCTGGGCCCACACAAAGATCTGCTGTCACAACGGTGACGCTTTAGCCCCCACTGTGACAACATCTGCAATGCTCTGGGTCTAACCCACATCTAATGCACTGCACGGCAGAAGCCTCATGATTAGTGGGGAGCTCACTGCAGAGCAGACCCCAAGTGTCCACATGCAAACGTGTGCAGTCGCTCCACAGCCTTCTGAGTGTACAAAGTCCACATGGCGAGCACAAGTCCTTACTCCAAGCCTCTAGAAGTGTCTGGACTGGATCAGTCTGGGCCCTGATCCCAGGAATGTGACTCGCACAGAGCCGGTGTGGCACAGACATGAACGATGAGGAGCCGAGGGGCCGAGGAGGCCGAGGGGCAGGAGCCGCACGGGGAGGCGGCTGGGCAGCTCCCTCCTGATGAGGGAAGGTGGATGTACGCCCTGCGCATGGACAGCCCCGGGCCGAGAGCAAGGTGGCCCGGCCTGTGTCTGGCTACTGCTGGTAGCAGGCGAGGGAGAAGGACCCGAGGGAGGCCACGGTAAGCACAAAAGAATTCGCACTCGATGGCTCGGAGGCACTCAGCCTGCCCAGCAGGCAGCGGCTGCTCAAATTCAGACTCTGCTGTCAGGACGACGCTCCAGAGAAGGGGCTCAGGTGGGGCGCCCGACACCTGCTAAACCGTCAGAAGGATCGACAGGCACAGGACTGAGCGTCTGGCCGGGAGGCTGGAGGGTCAGTCAGAGGGTGGACACAGAGGGTGAGGGCCCGCTGCCTCCCCAGCAGGGCCCAAGGCAGACGTGACCACCTCATGAAGACCTATGGGTAGGGCTTTGTCTGTGGACGGTGGACCCCGCTTCACGAGACCCTGCCGGCCTGGACCAGACATGGGGCTACACGGCCCACATGTGCCTGCAGGGGCAGGCTGGCGGCGGTTCCCGGCCACACCTGTCCACTGCTCCAGGAAGGACAGAGGAGGGCTGAGTGCAGGGCTAAGAGCCCGCAGGGCAGATACGGATCTGGGGCACCAGGCCGAAGCCCACTCCAGGCCCTCCAGCCGCACCTGCCTTTAGGACTGGCCACAGCTCCTTGGACCTCCCATCCCCCTGCCTGAATGTATGTCCCAGCTGTTAGCCCACACCTGTCCCAGCCCTGTGTGACAGGCAGGTGGTTCACAGCCTTCGCAGGTCAGCAAACAGAGAGGACCCAACACCAGATTCTACCCGGAAGCCAGATGCACACCTGGAGCTGAGCAAGGCTAGTGCCGTTGTGGCCAGGCATCTGGAGATGACGGCTGTGCTCCGATGAGGGTCGGGGCCCCGGGGAAGCAGGCACTGCTCACACACACCAGGGGCCCGTGATGGCCACCGCTGGTGTGACACCTTTTTGCAGTCTGCTCGGGTGAGTGTGTGGGCAAGACCCATGGCCTCCTTCTAGCGGACAGGGTACAGTGAAGGCGGTGGGATGTCGCTCCTGCAACTCTGCTGTGTTCTACGGCGACGCTAAAGGTATGTGGGAGGTAAAATGAAGGTCAGCTGATGTTAAGTTAATCAAAAGGGAAGTTGGTCAAAAAAAGTTTAAAAGTCACTTTTCCAGAAGAGGACCGCCTCTACTTTCAAGGTCCTATGCCCCGGGGCAGAGGCAGAAGTCGCAGCGACACCAGGGTGGTGGGAGACAGTGCCCCACAGGCAGGTGCAGGGACAGCTGGCCTTACACAGAACGGCATCAGGCTTCCAAAGGGAGGAGACACAAAACCACACAGAGCAAGAATGCCGGGGCATGGGGGCCAGTGTCTGAGTGTCAAGTCTGTTACATCCCAAATGGCCAGGGAAGATTTCGGGTGACAGCACCGCCCCATCACAGTTGGCTGCACGGAATGACCTTGATCTGAGGCAAGGCACAAGGAAGAAAGACACAGCAGCCTCTGCCGGAGAAGCCCCCTGACGCACTGCCAACGGGGGAGAAGGGAAAGCCTGAGCGGGCTGCCGGGGGGCTGTTCTCAGCGGTGGCAGAGCGCCAGTCAAAGCCACAAATAGATAAAAGAACATAGGGGGCTCAGGGGCAAAAGAACCTTCAGAAAACAACTTTATTGCCCCAAAGGCAAGAAGTGTTAAAAACACAAAGGTAGGGGCGCCTGGGTGGCTCAGTGGGTTAAGCATCTGCGTCCGCTCAGGTCATGATCTCGGGGTCCTGGCATCGAGTCCCACACCAGGCTCCCTGCTCAGCGAGATGTCTGCTTCTCCCTCTGCCTCTGACCCTCCCCCCCTGCTCATCTGCACTCTCTCTGTCTCTCAAATAAGTACATAAAATCTAAAAAAAACAAAAACAAAAGCAAAAACAAACCCACAACGGTCTATGTGAACTTAAAAAGAAAGACCCCTGTGGAGAACCCCCAGGGAGCAGAGGGTCCCAGCGCAGGTTCCTAGACACGTCGCGCCTGGGGCCCCAGGCTGGCAGCAGCAGAAGAGAGCCGCACACGCCAGCATCCTGAGGCTGGGCCAAGAAGGGGGAGGACACGGAATGTGGGGCCCGTGTGCGGAGGCTGCCGAACGCCCATTAGCCAGCCGGGCCCACTGACACTGGCGTAAACACCACAGAGACTACACAGCACAAAACAGACTGTACTCCACTGACAGAGAAAGATGGACCGTGGGGTTCTCCGCAAAGCCAGAACGGGAACACCAGCTACGGACAACAGCAGAGACAGGAGGACGGAGGAAAATGCATGGCCGGCTGGGCGCCAGACATCTAGGTTGGCACGAACGTCAAAGGCCCCAAAGACTGCAGACCCAAAGAGCACACGGGGCAGACGCTTACTAGGGGCACGGATTCCCCCACGCATACACGCGTGCACACATGCTTGCACACACACACATCCATGCACACAACCGGCTACCCTCCCAAGGGGCACAGTGAACTAATGCGGGATCCCTATGTCTCTCATTGGAGACCCTGCAGCACATCAGTCCCCTGCCCCAAGGGGTCCCCATGCCTGAAGCAACCGCGACTCCAGCCTCCAGTCTCAGACCGCAGGCCACTGATCACAGCTAGCGTCCCTCTGCAGTATCGCAGCTTCTCTGTGGGTGCAGCGCCTCTGTCCACCCTCAACCCCTCTAAGTCACACACTGATCCATCAGCAACGGAAGACCCGTCCTGCAGGTGCGTGGCAACACCTGCGAGTACTCACGTTTATTGTAGCACGTGGCCAGCACACCTCTGTCGGCAGGACTGGTGCTAATGTGCCAGATCTCACCCACTTGATGGAGGAGAACATTTTTATTTATAATGTTATTCTCGTCATCGAAGTCTATGATGTGGATCTACAAACACAGTAACAGAGCACATCAGGACTTGACTTCCCATGTACCTTAATTAAACACAGCGATCACAAAGAATAATCAAAAGCATCTTTAACATTTTTACTTAACTTACTGTTACCACACCAAGAGCATAGACTTCTATGAGCTCACCTCCCTGGGTTCTTCTCAGAAGACAGGTCTGAAATCCCCGTGGAATATTTTTAAGTGTGCAAGCCACATAGCCCAGCCCCCAACATACCCGGTGCTAAAGAAACAAGACAGCAAAAGCTCCGTCCCCAGGTAGCTTGGTCAGGCCGGGGCTGTCACTAGGGCTGGGGGTGTCAAGGGTTGTGCAAATGAGCCTAGAGCCTCTGAGAGCTGCCCGTGGCTATGGGGCAAACAGAGCTGCCACCCAGCCAGAATCAGGGCACCCACACAATGCTCACGCCAAACGAGGCCTAACTCAGTTCATGCACCAGCAGTGATGGAGGTGGGAAGGGGCTAGAAAGCATCACACGTGCACACATCTTAAACATCTTTCCAAAAAGGAGTCCAACGGCTGCCAATGCTCACAATCGCACTGTATATAAACATGAGAGTATCATATTTTAGCCATGAAAGGTTAAGTATGCTCCCTCAGTGATTTTCTGGACAATTTTTACAGGAATAAAACGATTTTCACATTCACACTTTAATCAGTATACAAGTCAATGAGAAAAACAAAACATTTGTTTTAAAAATGAATTTATACTAAGAAATTATTCATGGATCTTCATGAAGATCTATGACCAGAAATGTTCATGGCGGCATTGATTATCACGATGAGAAATCAGAAGTCGGCTTAATGTCTGGCAGTGGGGAATTGCTCAAATAAATTGTGGTATGTGACTGTAACGTAATACTACAAGCCATTCCATATGCTATAAAGGACCGTTTAGTGCCAGGGAAGAGGGTCCGTAACATATATTTAAGGGGAGAAGAATGAGCAGAGCCGAGTGAGGGCTGCGGGTGGTGTCTGCGTGCATGAACCAGGGGAGAGCCAGGAGGTACTCGGTCACCCGCGGACGGCGAGACCGCGGCAGGTTCTTCCTTCACTTCTTTGGGGCTTATCTGTAGTTTCCATATTTCGTGTGTGATTAATATGCATCACTTTGCAATCGGAACATTAAATGCTGTTTTAAAAAAATGTTTCCATAGGGGCGCCTGGGGGGCTCCATGGGTTAAAGCCTCTGCCTTCGGCTCAGGTCATGATCTCAGGGTCCTGGGATCGAGCCCCGCATCGGGCTCTCTGCTCAGCAGGGAGCCTGCTTCCCCCTCTCTCTCTGCCTGCCTCTCTGCCTACTTGTGATCTCAGTCTGTCAAATAAATAAATAAAATCTTAAAATAAAATAAAATAAAAAATGTTTCGTAACATCCAAAAGCCTCCACACTCCACACTCGGTTCAGAGAGCCTGGTTCTAGTCTTCGCGGCTTCCTCCGCCGCCCGGTTTGGAGGGCAAAATAACCTCCGGCCCCGACAGAGCGGAGCTCTGGACCCAGGACGCAGATCCCACAGCGACACCGCGAGCCCGCGTGGCCCCGCGCCTCGGTTTCCGACGTGCGCACTGAAGACAGAGGATCACCAGAAACCAAGTGCAGGCGCGCCCGGCTCACCACGGTGCGCACTCGTGCCTTCCCCTCTCCTCTGGGGGAAGAGATGAAAAATCATTGCTGCTACTTTCACTTTTAAAACTGCTTTTAGGGCACCTGGCTGGCCCAGTGGGTTAAGCGTCTGCCTCCGGCTCAGGTCATGATAACAGGGCTCTGGGATTGAGCCTGAAGTCAGGCTCTGCATCGGGCTCAGGCTCTGCATCGGGCTCCCGCTCTGCAGGCATCTGCTTCTCCCCTCCCCGCCTCCACCACCTGCACGCTCGCTCTCTCCCCATCTCTCCCTCTCTCTCCAATAAACAAATGAAATCTTTTATAAATACATAAATAATAAAAATTACTTTCAGCAAGATTTTCCTGCCACGTAGCCCAATGCAGTTTCCACACTGGATTCAAAGGTACAAATCACGTGCTCTTAGAACTGTTTCCTCCCCACACATGAGGGAATTTAACCTGTAAACACCTTCTCCCTCTGGGGACATGTTACACATTAAAAAGCTATTAACAATTACTAAGTAATGGAGTGATTCCTGAGAGAAGTATCTGGTGGATTGAAGTTAAACACACACGTATCCTAAGACCCAGGAGCCCACTGCTGGGTCTATACCCAAGTGACACCAAGACAAAAGACGTGCAGAGCACAGCTCACAGCAGCTTAGCCGGTGATCGCCAACAACGGGACACAGCCCAGGGATCTAACTACAGCACAACGGGGAGGTAAACTGTGGTGTACCATAACACAGGTTGAGGGGCTATAGGTGACGGTGGGGGCAGTCTCGTGGCCATGGCATAGGGCTGGGGGTGTGCACAAGTGTGTAAGATACACTGGCTGTTCACTTCAGACACACGGGATGTGTGTACATCATGCCTCACACGCAAGTCCACCAGACTGAGTATAAGGACAAAACTAAAAACAAAAAAAAAAAAAAAAGGCATTCTTTACTGTATCTAATGACTTAAACATTTACTGCTTCCCCCTCTCTCTCTGCCTGCCTCTCTGCCTACTCATGATCTCTGTCAAATAAATAGGTAAAATCTTTAAAAAAAATAACTAAGAGTTCTGCGATGCCGATGGAACAGTGAAACCCACCCGGGGAAGGCTACAGTAAAATCAGTAAATGTTGAACATCTGAATCGTTCTTTCAAAAGATTTATTACGATACATAAATAGGAACTACATAAATGTTGAAATTAAAATAATCGATTTCCTAAAACCTGTCCCAGAAAATAAATGAACAACACAAAAATGACGGAGTATTAAATAGTTCTAAAAATCATGGAAAGCATGGGGCGCCCAGGTGGCTCAATGGGTTAAGTGCCTGACTCTTGGTTTCAGCTCAGGTCTCAAGCTCAGGTCCGGGGATCCAGCCCCACATTTGACTGCACGCTCCACAGGGAATCTGCTTCTCCTTCTCCCTCTGCCCCCCTACCCTACACATACCTGCACACATGCTCTCTCTCTCAAATAAATAAAATATTTTTTAAAAATAATGATAAAGAACAATTATAGGGCGCCTGGGTGGCTCAGTGGGTTAAGCCTCTGCCTTCGGCTCAGGTCATGGTCTCAGGGTCCTGAGATCGAGGCCCGCATCGGGCTCCTGCTCAGCGGTGAGCCTGCTTTCTCCTCTCTCTCTCTCTGCCTGCCTCTCTGCCTACCTGTGACCTCTGTCTGTCAAATAAATAAATAAAAAATCTTTCAAAAAAAAAAAAAAAGAACAATTATAAACACAAAAGTTTTATGAAAGCATAAATTTCACAAGCAGAATATAAAGTGGCATGCAATTATATAAAAGCCACATGTGAACACAGACTACAGGGCAATATACAAAATTGGGAATAATTTTTGTGTTGTTAGGATAAAGAGGAAATTTTTCTCTTTCTTCTTTATTATTTGACACTTTCCTACTTATCTGGAAATCCATTAAAACCTAAAAAAATGATTGAAGGCACTTATATGTACTATTTTCCTGTTCCCTAATCTATCCCTCTGCAATGCAACCAAATGCCAGGAGGCCCACAGGCTGATACACCAGAGCCCTGGCATCAGATTTCCTGTTTGCTGGCTCGGTCGGCCCACCCTGAAGAAAGCCCAACGTTGCCGGCACCGACTCACAGCACCTTGCACGCTGACCTCTTCCCCTGGTCCAGGGCCTGTGGCTGCCGGGCTCTCCTGCCCAGCCCCCTCCCCCCTCCAGCTCACTCTCGTCTGGGGAAGTCTTCCTTCTCGCCAGCTCGCCAGGATGCCCTTTTCTCCCGTGTGAGGACACAAAGCCCATGCCATCCACATGCTGTCCATATGCTGTCCAGGCCTTAGAGCCTGATCCAAAGTTCCTCTGGGCTCCTTTCTGCACTTCTGGGCACAGGGACACAGCAGGAAGGAGGGACATGTCTAAGACCTCCCCCCTCCCATCAAGTCCATCTCTCCTAATGTGACATGCTCGGGGACTACTACCGCCTTTAACCTTCATCTTCAAGCTTGACGGTCCTGAGATTTTCCCACACATCCTCATTTACAGTGGGTTCCTAGACAGGCCCACAGGATACGTCTTCGTGAAATGTTTTAATCTAGGCATGTTCAGAAAGAACGATAAGACATCACCACCACAAACAGAGATCAGAGTGGTAATGGCTGGCATGTAAGATGGACCAGGCACGATGCTACCCGGCACACATTATCTCCACTAATCCTTAAAAGAGCCGTGGGTAATCATTAGCCACAATCTACAGGTGAGAAACACAGGCTTGGAGAGTTGACGTAGGGTGTCTCCTGCGGTTAGAAACAGGACTCCAGAGCATGTGCTCTGAACCCCCAAGCCATCCAGGGCACACAGAGGCCCCCCGCATTCCGCACAGCAGCAGGTGAGCAAAAATCAGCCCCTGCCTCCAGAGAGGGAGGCTGTAACTCCAGCTGCCTGTTCTCAGGGCACCACCAGCTCCCCGGATTACACTGGGCGTGCAAGGAAATATTCTGTGCAAGACATCTCTGCAGTTACAGGGCAGTTCTGACAACAATGCGAGGAAAACACTACAGTGTGTGCACACGATTACAGGGGTACAAAGAAAGGAGCAATTAATATTGGCTAAGAGTCGGGCAGACGCACCATCACTCTAAACTCTCCACACCATAGCTGAGTTCCTAAGATGCTTTCACAGCTTATAATGAAGATCAAACTTGTATATTATGAATTACCATTATTACCTTTAAATAGTCTTTTAAAGTTGGATTTACTAGTGCTGCGCTAAGGGCACAGATGACTCTATAAAAAGTTAGGAGTAAGAGTCATAAAGTTCATTAGGAAGTCGGTAAAGATGCTGACGCTCCCTCATCTTCCTGGGGAATGGGGGCTTCAAGAAAGGTGTCCCTTGCCACAGACCCTGACTCCGCCATGGCCCGGGGCCAGATCTGAGCCTGACTCCAGGCCACTGCACTGTCTCTCCATCTCATCTCTCCCACTGAACTGAAGGTAAACAAACTCTTACAAATTAAAAAGAAAAAAAGAAAGAAAAAATTTAAAAATATGGATAAAATTAGAAATCAAAAATGAAAATCTCTCTTCCTAGGGAACGTTAAGGTTCTGGTGGCTTGGCCACAGGCACATCTTCCTGCTGGGGCCCGTGAGCCAGCGGGATGAAAGGTCTGGCCCGTCCACCACCGCAGACCTCACACCACACTGTCCACCACGAGACATGAACAGGCCCTCCTGGCAGTTCCTTCCAAAGAACATGACGCAGCGGGCGCTAGACCTGGAGAGGGGCTCGTCCCGTGGGCCTCACACCTCCAGTGCTCTCTCCTCCTGGCTCAAGGCAGGACCGGAAAGCTCCATTTCAGCGTCAGTCCACTTTGCTTCGGGGGGATACATGGGGTGCACCGTGATCCAGGACCAGGGGACCTGCGCCCGGTTTTGATTCTGCCACTTCCCGGCCGGCGGACCCTGTGCCGGTCACTCATTCTCTGGGCTCTCGCTTCAGCATAAGTATACTTAGGAAAATGGATTCCTAGGATTTCTTCATTAGACTTCAAACACACTGTGATCCTTCAGCTAAGACTTAAAACAGTAAGTTCCTATCAAACACATTACATGTTTCCCGGTGCTCACTGTGTCCGTCGGCTATCACTTACCTGTCCGTATTAATACTCCTTCCCGACACAAATAAGCCCCAGTGTATGGACATCCTTTGTCCATGAAGCCAAACTATACTCGGGAGCCACAAGAAAGAAAGAAAAGAAAAAGACCCACATTCCACACCGTCCTTGCGCCCAGTGGGGGCCCTTCTTGGACAAGCGGCGTCCTCGTGCATGTGGGCTATTGTAACGAACAGCACAGGCGGGGTCTACACACGGGGGCATGCAGTGCTCACACCCCTGGAGGCGGGAGGGCTGAGCTCAGGGTGCCACAGCGTGCTCGGGTCTGGGGGGGAGCCGTCCTCCAGGGTCTGATGACCACCCTCTCCCCGTGTCCTCACGTGGCAGAGGAGTAAGGACACTACGGGTCCACCCCATTCACGACGGCTCCACTGCCATGACCTAAGCAACCTAAGCAACTTCCAGGGGCCCTACCCCCTCCTACCATCACTGGGGACTGGGTTCCAACCTCTGAACCCGAAGGAGACCAACACGCAGAGCCAGCAAGTGGGCAGAGGCTGCCCCCGGGCTGGGGAAAAAGCTGGGACCTAAACGGGTCACTGGAAAACCCCCAGCAGTCTCTATCATCCCATTTCTAGACAGAAGCCCAACAACTGAAAAGCTATAAAGTAGAAATCTGTTTTAAAAAGAAATTCTGAGGGGCGCCTGGGTGGCTCCGTGGGTTAAAGCCTCTGCCTTTGGCTCAGGTCATGATCCCAGAGTCCTGGGATCGAGCCCCGCATCAGGCTCTTTGCTCAGGGGGTAGCCTGCTTTCCCCCGCTCTCTCTGCCTGCCTCTCTGCCTACTTGTGATCTCTGCCTGTCAAGTAAAAAAATAAAATCTTTAAAAAAATAATAAACAAATGTTAAAAAGAAATTCTGAGATGTAATCAATACTGGGAAAAGGGGGTGGGGAGGGGGCAGCAGAAGAAGGGGTGAGGGAGGAAGGGGGTTCTGCTCCAGGTCAGGGCAGGGGGCGCTGAGTCTCGATGTCTAACAAAGGCCCCGGTGTTTCTCGGGGTAGCCAGGGTCACCGAGGACAGAGCTCGCAGGCAGATGAGGCTGAGGAACGAAGCTAACCGTAATCAAAACACAAACACAGGAAATGGAGTTTGCAAATTAAAAACAGAAGTTAAAAAGGAAAAGATCAATCCAGGGGAAGAAGCCACTGTGTGTCACCGGCTTCAGGGATCCGCCTTCTCACTGACCGTGCAGGGAGAGGACGAGCCTGCGTCCTCGGTCACGCTGGCTCTTCCCCCCACTGCGGCAGAAGCGGGAAGTTAGCGACAGGCAAAGGAAATCTTGCGGAAAAGCCCCATGCAGAAGCGAAGACACCCCTTCAACCTGGAACCCCTTGTTTGGAGTCTCTGCCTAAAGCCCCCACCGACAGCCAGCGAGCACGCGGCCTCTGCGGAAAGCAGCCCCCGTCCCCGCACCCCGTGAAGGAGGACCGGCCAGTGAAGGACCCACGCGCCCATCCGGCTCCTAGCGCCGAGCCGCATGCAAACCGAGGGCAAAAACTAGAGCAGTTCATCTGACAGAGAAAACAGGCCAGCGACTGTGACAGCTTCAAAAGTTTCCAGAAAACAGCCCAGCTGAATTAATTAGGACTGGTTCGGGGACTGGCACTTTCTAGGGAATTAATGACTGCCCAGGAGCTGACGGCCCGAGGCGAAGCCGGGGGCCATTAACCCTCACCAGCCAGCGGGGCCAGCGGGTGGGAGGCGTGGGAGCGGGGGCCCCCCACCTGGGCAGGGATGCCTGATCTGGGGGCGGCTCCAGCACTAGCACGGTGGGCGTGGGTGTCCGCGGGGAAGCCTGCAGGAAGCCTTCAGGCCAGGAACCCGCCACCCGAGCTGCAGGTAGAAGCAGGAGGGGCAGGGGAAGGAGGGCAGCTGCACTCCCCCATATTCCAGCTCGCCCACCTGCAAGAAACCCCAGAACTGCTCAGGACCGATCCCCTGCCTGCTCGGAAATGGGTCAACGACCCCCATCCACCGAGGTCGCAGGTGTGGGAATGGCCCCCACCCGGCCCTGAGCGGCACCTCGCTTCCCCGTCCGGCAGATGTGTGTCTCTCCGACCTGCCTCTGGGGCACAGAACCCCCTTCCCGGCCTGTCCCCGCACCCGGGAGGTGGTGCTCGGGAGGGCACAGCCGAGCGGGTGCCACGGGGACCGCTGCCAGAACCCTACACAGTCCTGCTGCTCAGTGTGGAGGCAAAAAGCCGGGAATCCCCATCCTCACAGCTGCTCAAAGACCCCCAGAGCCCGGGTCACCCTCATTGTCAGCAAACAAGCAGGGAGGGGCTCCAGGAGGAGGGGTGGGGGTGCCAGTTTTCTCCCCTTACAATTACGCTCCAGAACCCTGCTCTGATGACAGCGGTGAGCGGGGCACCTGAGTGGGGAGGTGGGTGAAGCATCTGACTTTTGGTTTGGGCTCAGGTCATGATCTCGGGATCGGGGGATTGAGGCCCGCGATGGGCTCCATATTCAGTGGGGAATCTGCTGGAGATTCTCTCTCCCTTGGCCCCTCACCCCTGATGCAGGCTCGCTCTCTCTCAAATAAATAAATCTTTAAAAATAATAGTAATAATATCAGTGGGAAACAGAGGAACAAGCATACTGCACCTGGAGGGCAGCAGAAGGGCAAATGCTGTGCCTTCACCGCCCCAGGGGTGTCCCCTTGGGGCCGCCCGGCTGGGAGGCAGCCTCGGGAGACGCACACCCCGCGTGGGAGGACACGCGCCACGTGGGGAGGGAGTCAGGCCTATCATGCAGGAGAGAAACGCACGTTGCAGGGACGTGTGAGCTTGGCCTGTGTGAGGGGAACACACGGGCTGGGCATGTAGGGGCACGAGCTCAGGGTCCAGCCCTCCCTGCTCTCGCGGCTCCCCAGCCATCCCCCAGAAATGAGACCCCCGGGCCACAAGCCAGTGCCACAGCCCACCCTCCGGGCCCGCCAGCCTGGACTCCGAGGCTGGCCCACAGCACACATCTGTTGTACCTCCTGACATCTGTCCCACCGCCTCTCGTCTGTCCCACGGCCTCACCGAGCATGCAGCTAAGAGCACAAATCCAACTGCTCACCCTGACGCAGCTCACACGCCAGGCCACGGGGGCCACAGGGTTCCCCCAACACACGGTGTCCACGGTGTGGACCGAGGGAGTGCACACATGCACGCATTCCCAACGATGTCATCCACCTTTCCCAGAGGCGGAGGGAAGTGCCAGCCTGGCCGGCGCATGCTTTGGAAGCGTCACCCGTGAAAGGCGGCTGGAGGCGAAGCGTGGGAAGAGCAGCCTCTCGGACGCACACCCCACCCTGATTCAGCGCGGCTATGGCCTTCCCCAGCGCTGTGACGAGAACGTTCTGAAAGGAAGGGGACAGCAGGTGGCACCGGGTTCGGGAAACACAGCACCCAAGCAGCCGGCCCGTGTCGGGCATTCGGGAAAGCTCCCCAAACAGCTCCATCCTTGATGCCATAAAATGTAAGTTAAACACATACCTCCTCTGGGCCCTACAGAGTCGGGCTTCTGGAAAGCTGGGCTTCTAAGACTGATTCTTAAGGACAAAAGTCATTCATTTCACTAGGTCCAAGGACGGATGGCTGTTTTCTGGAAACCAGGACTGTCTGTGTCACGAAACCACACCGACGAAATGGGACACAGAGAGCTACAAACAGCGTCGCGGGACGCTGACCTCACGACCCCGGACCACAGCACCCTGCGCGGTGCTCCGCACCAGGCCGCCCACAGCCCGCAGAGACCTCGCGCCAGCACGTCAGGTCATCCAGGGCTGTTCCTCTCTCGGGTCACAACCAAGTGTGACCTGTGGGCGCCCTCATTGCCTCGTCCGGCCTTTAACTCACAGAGCATCCCTCACGCATGATGACATGATAGTAATTTCCTCCCTAATCTCAGAAGGCTAAAACCTGATCCCTCCACCCAAAACGTCTGCGGGATGGCCTGAGGGTCGAGCGGGAGAGAAAGCAGGTGGGCGAGGTGGGGAGCGCCGACGCCTGGAGACAGGGTCCCTGGGGTTCTCCGCCGCCTGCCCTGCACCCAATTCCCAGCCGAGCTGCGGGACAGAAGCCAAGAGTGCGGACTTCAGACCCCACCCAAGGCCTCCCCCCCGCGGCCGCGCCTGCACCAGCAGCAGGTCTGAGCTGGCCACCCCCACACCAGGCCCCTCCTCCCCGGGAGAGCCCCCTGGAAACCATCTTCCTAAGTCATTCTTCCTGACATTCTGCCAGAAGGGACGTGACACACATGTTCAGAAAAGTGAAAATTAGGAAAACGATCTACCTCACAAATGCTCACCTCACCCAAAGGTTACTGCGGCTCGAATTTTGAGGCCGTTTGACCCGTTTCCTCCTAGTTCTTCACCGTGTGGAAGACTCACGTTTGAGCTTGATCCACCACTGTTCTGAGGCATAACTGACGTAACATTCTACGGGCCCCATGGAGACACCTAACGAGTCAACATTTGTAGCCACTGAGAAATGGTCTTTTTTGACACTACTGTGATCACACAATAGATAAAATTTTAACATGTCACTGAATCACCGAACAATTCTGAAATTATGCCATTAATGAGTTTATAACTTAATGAGTGCAGTCCGTGATGACCACTCCACCACAAGGAACCAGGTTCAACGGGGTCCCATCCTGTGAATCTGCCACCATAGACAGCAGCTCCCTCCAACCTGATTCCCGCACATTTTGATGGCTGCTAAGTGTTTCACAATTATTTGTAACATTACAAAAATATTCCTTGTCTATAAAGGTTTTCCTATTATAAGGGCCTGCTTAGCCAGAGGGAGCCATTTTGTTGTTTATGCACTAAACTTAGATTGACCCTGCCCCTCCCAGAGGAACTTACTTGAAAGCAAGTCCGGGAAACCAGTCCCAGGTAGCAAAGCCCAGATACAAGGGCGGGTCAGGCCAGGCGGAGACATCTATCAGTGGGGGCGCATGCTGTCTCCCTAGCTACCAAGGAGAGTGAGTCCCACCTTTTGGGCGCCAATTCTGACCAAGGTGATAGGCTAGTTCAAATATCTACTATAGGGTAAACTGAAATCCAATTGGCCACCCGTGTGTGACCTAGCATGACTGTGCAGCTTTCTCTGGGTGTTGCAATCTCATTGGCCACCTGTGTGTGGCCAGGCTCGACCACATGGCCTTTGCTCTATAAAAGTTAGTCTGTGAGGCTGGGAGGGGTCGCCTCTTTGTAAGAGACGGCCCCGACCAGCGGGTTTGATTCTCCGGGTTTGATTCTCGATGCTTGGCCCGAAATAAAGCTTCGCTTCACCTTCTTGTTGTATCAGTCTCGCTCCTTTGATCACAGACCCATTATTGGGGGACCTATCACCTATGTTTTGGGCCTAGGAAATAAAGGTTAAATAACATAAACATTTATTTATAGATCTCTACATATAGGTCACGAGACCAGATGCCAAAATGACTTTGTCAATTTAAAAACACAAGCACGGCAATTTCACTACACCGCACCCAACACCAAACACTTTCAAGGCCATTGTAAAGCCACTCCCCCTGCGGGACAGTGGTAAATGGGCAGAGGCCCTGCTCCACGACACATGGCCTTTTGTCCATTTCCCCAGGATCCAAGACAGTTCACCTCTTTACCACATCCTCGGCACCTGTGAGGTACAGAGAGCACATGGCCTTATCTCCAGCTTGGTGATGAGGAAAATGAACTCCAGCAAGGTTAATCCATTCCGTCAAGGTCAAATGTCTGCGTCAAGCCATGAGCTGAAGGCTGATCTGTCAGCAGCCAACGTTCTCCCTACGGCAGTGGTTAGAACAGCCCCTCCTGCAGTGTGCGGCTGTGAAAGTCTGGCCCTCGGCAGATTATGGCCTCATCCAGGCTCAGCTGGCAAGAACGCTGTGAGCACTTTGCGTGGCTGGTCACCTGGCGGTCCAGGGACAGGCAGTAGCGCCAACCATGTGCCTGGAGAGTTCCTCAGTCACTTACGCCGCAAACCCTACGCGACCTCAGACGGAAACCACAGCAGCCACGCTGCACGGAGCACGTTTAGATCCCTGAGCTCGATTATTACGTACGCTCAGATATTTAAATCCCAATGAAAGTTTCATTTTGTTTGCGTGGCATTAATTTTCTCAAGTGTTGCTTGAAAAAATCAAGAGCAAAATCGTTATAAAAGTAAGAACAGGCTTAGTAATTAACATGTATACATTCGTCAAACATAGTTACCTGATTATCATATTTGAGAGACTGCGTCCCGACCAAAAACCGAATGGCATCTGTTTCCGCAGTCTGAGGTGTGAGGGCACGTGCCTGCAGGAGGGAAGGAAAGCGCACACACATTTAAGCAGTTCGACGGGACAGAGTTTAGAAGGCAGTTACCTTCTCTGCGGCTGCTGGGGTGGCAGTAGTTCAAAGTGCCCACTGGGCAACTCAGAAATGTGGATGCAAAGCCTTCAACTTTCGTATACGTTGTGACATAACAATTCCATTCAAATGCATATATAGAAACAATTATAAATGGGCACAGAAAATAAGCAAAAAGATGTAAATGGTATTTTTAATAAAACCATAATTTTCAACGGCAACGGACTGGTGGAACAAATCATCCTTCAATAGTGCAGCAGAAAACCGCCCCCAGCAATGGCAGAAGAGGTGGTTTAAACCAAGCTCCGGCAGAGGGCAACCGTTCAAACGAAACAAAATACTATGAATTTGTTTCAAGGCCTCCTTTAAGGAGCTCCCACAGAGAAGAGCAAATGCCAAGATCTTGGGAAGGAGCAAAGCATCGAGAGGCAAGCCTGACCTCCAGCCTGCTCTCGGCTAGAGGCAGCTGCCAGTCTGGAAGTGTGGCTCGCAGCTGACACTAAAGACCGCTTCTGACAGGCCCCTGGACTGAGGGTACAAACACGGGGTGCAGGGCCCGCCCCGGAGAAGGGGCCGGCGAAGAGCTAACACTCAGGGTTGGGGTCCCGTAGGGCAGAGGCCAGGCGTGAAGGCGAACTAGAAGGAGGTCAACCTGCACAGACTGATGCTCCAGGTCATCTTGGTCCGTGCCTGGAGCCGAAGTGACTGCGCAGACTGGTGCTCCTGGGCGGCCCGGCCACCTGCCGATCCTCCGGACGAAGACGAAGACCTCCAGAGGTTCTACAGTTTCTCTCACAATGTCAGATGCTCAATCAAAAGTAACTAGTCCTACACCAAGTCAAAACTGTAGGATCAAAAGCAAACAGCAAACAACAGAAAGGCCTGCTGGGCGTTCGGACGGTCAGGCTCGGGCAACCAGCTGTAGAACATCAGGCGTTGTGCACAGGTTTGCCGGGAACACTCTTGGGAAGGACGCCACGGGGGGGGCAGGAGCGAAGGCGTGGAGGAAGCAGGACTGGCCAGAGGACACGGAGGAACCACAGTGCCCACAGGGAGGCCAGAGCCGGGATGGCCCCTCGGAGTGGAGCCATCCTGGCCGGGCCCATCTGCGGCCCTGCCCCCAACCCCACCGATCAGTCGTCAGCAGCAGGCTCTCCTGGAGGGGGTGTGACTTAGGGCAACGTGGCTCTGTTCAGCGGAGGGCAAACTCTAATAGCACCCACCGAGCGCTCCCAGCCACCCATAATCCCAGCACCCGCTGCATTTCCCGAAAGAAAAATCGGGGCGGTGCACCACAGCAGGAATTACGATACCTATGCTTGATATCGTCAATAATTAAAAGACCAAATAAAGAATTTCAGGTGAAGGGTCTGAAGCCTCGAAAGGAAGAGACTGCTCATCACTGCTTCATGTTAGTGTTGGGACAAACACAATCAAACTCACATCTCTTTCAGTACAACCAGGAAGTGTACCGGGACCAATCCCTCTATCCCCACAGCTTGTGCTCTGATGCCTATGGGAGGAAAAGTGGCAGCATGAGAGGGACACGGGAAGCCTGCGGGAGGCGCAGGTGGCTGGGAGGATGGGGGCAGCAGCTGTGGGCTTTGAGGACGGAAGGAGTCCGTGGACCAAGGAGTACAATAGGGACGCTAGAAGCTAGAAAAGGCAAGGTAGCAGATTGCCCCCGGGGAAGAATGCGGCCCTACCAACGCCTTGATTTAAGCCCCATGAGGCCCACATGGGGCTTCAGAACTACAGAATTGTAAGGTACGAGGTGCTGTTCTTTAAAACCATTAAATTGGTGCTGACTTGTTACAGCAGCGACAGGAAACTGATACCACCACACACAGTTCACCATGTAGGCCACTATTCACATGCTCTCTTTCCACATGCAGCTAGAAACAGCCAAGACGTCCCACGTCCTCCTCTACCACATCTTATTCCTACATGTGTTTCTCAATGTCTTAATCATTTTTTTAAAATAGGGAGAGCAGGGCCCCTGGCGGACTCAGTTAGTTGAGCGTCTACCTTCAGCTCAGGTCATGATCGCAGGGTCCTAGGCTTGAACCTTGCATCGGGCTCCCTGCTTGGCGGGAAGTCTGCTTCTCCCTCTCCTTCTGTCCCTCTCCCCACTCATGTGCGCTTGCTCTCTCTTTCAGACAAATAAATAAATAAATCTTAAAAATAAATAAATAAAATGGGGGTAGAGAAACAGTATAGCAGCCGTCCTGACCAGTCAGTCTGTCTCGTTTTTGACTTGGTTTCCACAGCAGGGGTGAACAAGACCTTTTCGGTATCCAGTGCCGAAAGGTTTGGAGACAACAATTTCATGTCATGCTCTCAGAAAGCACAACCACAGCCCTATGTCCCTACCTCTCCTCACAAAGGGTTGCTGGCAGAAAAACATTAACTACGAGAACACATGTCAGTAACAGCAAGAACATACATGTCTAGAGCAGTACCCACATTATGAGTCGTCAGGAGGAAGAAATCCAGTCTCGCCAACGTGCCTACAACCTGCTCAACAGAACTGGACTGCAGTCGCAGACCTCTTGGCAAAACTGATGAATTCTTTGTGAGGCCACTATACACCTTCTGCCAAAAATACACATACATGCAAGGAGAACTCTGCACGTGATACCAGCAAATCCACAGATGCCCTGAATCCTGCTAATTAGAGTGTCGCTCAGTTAGAGGAAAATGACTGGTGAGGAAGCATCCACACCATTGCACAAAGCCCAGCTGCTTGGCAGGCAGAGCCCAGGTCAATGGAGGGGATGCGGGGCAGGCGCCCCCTTCAAACAAGAACGCTAAGACTCAAATGGAGGTACACGCCATCGCCCCAGACAGAAGAAGCTGAAAGCCCCCAAAACAGGGCCCAGAAGAGGACTCATCTGAGAGAAATGATTACTTTCCACGAAAAGACTCGTCCTTGCTTCGAGTCAGCAAGTGCGAGCTATGTGACCCCTGCACCGCGGCCACGCATGGAAGGTGCCACGGAGGGCAGGACACTGGCACTGCCCTTAGGAAACAGACTCGCAGGAGACAGCGGACAAGACCCAAACACAGCCGGTGGGAAATGACTATATATCAGAGCCCCCGGCCCAGACCACGCAGCGGCAAATCAACATTGATCCAAATGCACCCATGAGCTCGACTTCCAGCAGAAGACAGCACTAAGTGCCATCACTGGAAAGCAGAAGAACACCAGACAAATACGCTGTGTTAGTTGCCATGAGAAGGAACGAAAGGGCAGCTCAGGCCTGCAGGGGCTGCTGAGGGCCATCACGCGCCAGCATCCAACCTGCTTCATCCCAAAGCAATTTACAGAGCCCAGAACCAGAGCCCGGAGCCGCAGCCCTGGGTAAGCATGCAAGGAAATGAAGTAAAAGAGCTCACGTGTTTCAGAGACGAAAGCTGCCACAGTTTAGAAAGCACTACGAGCTTGAAACTATGCATGCTGTCACACACAGCAAGCCCCTTCTTTTTTAAAACACTGAAGAGGAGGGGCGCCAGGGTGGCACGCTCAGTTAAGCGCCCACCTCTTGGTTTCGGCTCAGGTCGAGGTCTTGGGATTGTAAGATCGAGCTGCACGCTCAGCTTGGGGTCTGCCTGAGATTCCCTCTCCCCTCCCCCTGCTTGCACGCATGCACTCTCTCCAAAATAAGTAAATAAAAATTAAAAACTGAAGAGAATTACTCTTACAAATTACAGTGAAATCTCAAAAACATTGAATCTAAGATCGTTTTAGTACTTTATTAGGTAAAAACAATAATAATAACTTAGCTCTGGCCATTCGGATGACAGATACGTGTTCGTAACGCTGGTCTTATGATGAAGGGAGCGATCAAATGACCTTCTTAAATCTAGTCACGATAATAGTTTTGGGGTGTTCCGATGACTCATTATCACATGATCAGATCTGAGGTCTCGGAGGTCATAAAGCATCTGCGTGTGCTTTACCTTGGTTCATCCTCATAACACAATGAAGGAAACCCCAAGTCAGGATGGACAGTATTACTGCTACTTAGAAGATAAAGACACTGAGGACCAGAGAGGTTAAGTGACTTGGTCATGGTCACAAAGCTCCTAGAAGAAGAAGCACCCAGACTCCCAGCCTGGTTCTCTTTCTGCTGTGGTGACACAGGGACCTGGCAACACAGGTAAGATACTTATATATGGGATTGAAGGCAGAGCACAGGTCACCTTATTATCATTCTATGCCCTGTTCTCAAAAGAAAGGCCATGGCACGTGCCTGACACGGCCGTCTTCCCCTACCTCACCGTTCAGTGAGCCAACCCAGGGCGTGCCAAGTGGAGATGCCGGGGAGCCTGGCTCTCAGTGGGGAAGATCCCAGGAAGCGCTGTGGAAGTTCCACTCCACGACAGGGCGGCAACCCCAGGCCTCCCAGTACTCACTGCGTACTGGGCGTTCCCTTGGGCGATTCAAAATTGTCTTCGTGTGCTTATTAGTCCAAGCAAGTAAATGCTCCCTCTGGTGAACGTCCAGCCCGGTTCCCCATCAGAACTTCGCCCACCGCGAGCCGCGCCCCAGGCAAGTGTAAGGTGCAGCCGGAAGGCAAGCAGGCGGACAGAGCCGGTGCTTTCAGTGGCAGAGATCGGGCGGCTGAACCTTCTACTGGAAGCCATCTCCCCGCAGAAATGGCCCCCCCCTTTTTTTTTAATTTATTTATATGACAGAGATCACAAGTAGGCAGAAAGGCAGGCAGAGAGAGGGAGAAGCGGGCTCCCCACTGAGCAGAGAGCACGACGCAGGGCTCGATCCCAGGACCCCGGGATCATGACCTGAGCCGAAGGCAGAGGCTCAACCCACTGAGCCACCCAGGCGCCCCAGAAACGGCCTCTTTACTGCAAGCTGCCCCGCCCCCATCGCTAGGATGACAAACCAGGAAGACTGCGACCACCCGATGTCCTTCCTCACACAGCAGATCACCTCCTCAGCGTCTGGCAGATCACTTCACAAACACAAAGAAAGTCAGAGCAAAAAGGAGGCAGAGCCCCACTTCTTCCCTCTGTACTAACTAAACACCTACTTCTCTGCTCCATCTCGCACCCCCGGATCACGGAGGTCCAGAATGCGGCACAGAAGCACCAAACCTCTTGAGCTGCTCACGGAAAACTGGGGCAACAGCACTGCTCCTGTGGACGAAGGGGCCACACCACACACGATCACTGGTGCATTCACTCACAACCTCACTCCTGTGCGTGCAAAGGCTGACCTTTCAGCCCCACCAAGGGGCTGCCACCTGTCCCTCGCCCACTCTGCTTTGCCCTGCCTGCCCCTCTGGAGTCCCTAGTGCGACCCAGCCCCATCGTACAGCAGAAAACTTGCCTCGCACTGGAGCAGCGATACAGAAGCCACGAGCTGGCCTCCTGCAGACGTCGCCACCTGCCCTCCTGCCCAGAGAAGGAGACATCCCTGCCCACCTGCCCGAGGAGGGGGCACCCCAGCCCTCCTGCCCAGTGAAGGGGTTCCCTTGCCCTCCTTCCCAGAGAAGGGGGAGCCCCTGCTGCCCGTCTGCAGCACACAACATTGGGCTCTCTCTCTTCTCTGTCCTTCTTTTCTACTCTGGTTTCTTCCCCTTAACTGGGAAAATCAAGTCACACAACCCCTTGTCCTTTGAAAACGTCTTACCTTGACTCATTTCCTTCTCAAGCCGCTGCCACACCTCCGTTCTTCCATTCACTGCCACGCTTAATGGTGGCGTAGACGGGGAGCCTTCCCCGACCCTGAGCAGTTCCTCCCCTTCTGCTGACCCGGCCTCACTGCAGCCACCCCGCAGCCCTGCCTTCCTTGCGGCCCTGGCCTCACAGCCTCAGACACCCCTGACAAGGGACCCCTCTGTCCCCTGGCCCCTGAGGACCCGTCCGTCACCACCGGCTCCCCTTGCTCACACTGCGGCTTGGTGTCCACGGCTCCATCCTGACTCTCCCCGGGCCACACTTCCCTCCAAGCGAGCCCCCCTCCCACAGGCATCATCGCTGTAACCAGGCCAGTGACTGCGCCCACTAATCAGTAATCAGGTCAGTGGCGGAGCCCCAAGGCTCGCTCCCTCAGCCTCACTGCACTGGCCTGAGGCCCCTCCCCAGGCCTGCCTGCCTTTCTGGCTAACAGCCCAGCCCCTCCCTCCCCTGCCTACCAGGTGGACCACATAGGATCCCCTAACCCCGCGTCCCACCCTCCCTAGCTCCTCTCCAGCCACGCCACCACCCCTCCCCGCTCCTTGCTTGTACGGCATTTCCGCAACCTCGTACCCAACCTGCCTGACATGAGTCTTTTCACTCCAGCTCACTCTCCACCTTCCGACCTCATCAAGTCAAATCGGGACCTCAGGTTTTTGAGCAGTAGGCTGAAGTCTAAATTTTGCTCTTCCAAACTCTAGAGAATCACACAACACAAAGCGAGAGGGAAAGTAAAAGCGGAAACAGAGACCGTCTTCAATCAGAAACATCTACAATCCAAACGCACACCATGAAGGAAAGACTCGAAGGTAGAGGTCAGAGCCGAGAGGGGGGCTGAAGAGGGCCCTAGCAGCGTCCCCCTCCTGCCCCACAGAGAGGCAGCACCGTGGGCATGGGACGGCAGGACAGGTGCACGGCCGGTGGCAAGAGTCAGAGCACGCCGGGCAGGCCAGGCATCCGTCTGGAAGCACTCTGGTCACCCAGAGTGGGGGGGGTGCCGCACCATGGGCAGCCGGACTGGGCCGTCGTCTCTGCCGGGGGACAAATGAGGGCTGCAGATTCCCTCACAAGCCAGACCCGGCTGCAGCAGTTCCCGCCAGCCGGGGCCGGGCCAGGCCCGACCCCGCGTACAGCCCACAGCAGCTGGACAGAAAGGCTCACCCACAAAAGACCAGGATCAGAGGAGCCCAGGAGCCCTGCAAGGGCGCCACCAGGAAGGACAGCGAGGAAGAGCGGCCGGAAAGGCCCTCAGAAGACACACACACGCTGACCACATGCTGCCACAGGAGAGCCAAAGCTCATGCTGTACACAGCAGCCAGGCCTGTACGACCCAACAGAGCAGTCCTTCTCCCACAGTGAGGGAGGAAAAAAGGAAGAGAAAAGCACAAGGGGGAAACCAAGGCACAGCCTGGAGAAGACAAGGCACGGCAACCTCAGCTGAGGTCTGGGCTCACGGAGCTCACGGAGGGAAGCGTAGAGCCACCGCAGGAAGGACACTCAGATGGACTCCCACTCACAGCAGCGATGCGGTCGGGGCTGAGAAAGACCCCAGAAAGTTTCAGGTGACAAAGGACATCAAGTGCAAAACTGTACGATACCCAGAAAACAGTAAAATCAAGAAGTCAGTGCTCGGAAGGAGATTCACGGTCTCAATGCTCACGTTACGAAAACAGAATGATATCAAATAAAGTAGGCCGGAGACTGAGGAGCCTTGGAAGAACACCAAAGGCTCCTCGCCTGGCTTCCGCTCTGCACCCGGGCCTCCGGGAGGGAGGGCGGCTGGGCTGTTTGATTCCTTCCCTGCCACGTTCCAGGGCACACAGTAATGTCTGGCACACCGCAGACCAGAAGTACTGGTCGACCGAATAAATGAATGCATTTCCTAGGAAAGCACGAACGACCAAACCTAACCTCAAAAGAAAGGAAGAAATCAGAATAGCTGGTGACCACAGATCCAAAAGCCACCATTGGGAGAGCACCCAAGGCTCAGGAATGGGCAAGGCGGACACGGTCAAGCACTTCAGTGGGACACAATGGTCACTCGGCGTGTCTGCTGGAGGACCAGTGGCCCTTGCAACCAGAGAAGGTCATCTTTTCCTTTTTTGAAAGATTTATTTATTTATTTGAGACGGAGAAAGGGGTAGAGAGAGAATCTCAATCAGACTCAGTTTAGCGTGAAGTCCGATGCGGGGCCCTATCCCATGACCCTGAGATCATGACCTGAGCTGAAACCAAGAGTCAGACACACAACCAACTGAGCCACCCACACACCCCGAGAAGGTCTTCTTAATGCTGAAAGTTTCAAAGAAATAAGTGTGCAGGAGAGAAATAATCTTGTTCGTAGAGACTTTTGAATAGTCATAAAGAACCACAGTTCTGTTAACTTAAGAATTACAGATTAAACTCAAACTGGGAAGGCTGATTTCTCCCGCTCAGGACACTGAGAGTGTGTGTAAGGCATCAGAAGTCTCATTCATACTATTTCAAATTCAGACAATGCTGGAGAAACATCCATAACAAAAATCACAATCATAATTAGCATGATGTACTCAATATTCAAATACACAAATCCATAAAATGTAACTATAAGATGGTTTTGTGCTAAAATGTGTCACTGTTAAACTGTGCGGTCTTTGTGCCTAGTTTGGGAGCAGCCAGTCCAGTGACCATCTGACCACGGTTACTGGACGTCCTGTAAAATGACTCTCCTCCCTTTCAGGAAAAAGCCGTAAACTCTGGCGTGGACACGGTGGTATATTCCTTGTCTTGTTACTGTAAATAGACTCCAGTCATCATCTCGCAAAGCAAGTACGACAGGGACAGCATGTCGGGCCAGGATCGTCGAGACTAGTAAGAGAAACACAGGACAAAAGGACGCAAGACAGGGAACTCGGACACCCCAGCAGAGAAACCGCAGGGGTACCAGCACATGGCTAGCAAGTGCACCATTAACTAGGAAAGTTGGGACATGTGTATACAAAAATAAGGCGTTAAACTTAAAATTCCGGGTGCCTGGGTGGCTCAGTCATTTAAGCATCCACCTTCAGCTCAGGTCACGATCCCCGCGTCCTGGGATTGAGTCCCACACTGGGCTCCCTGCTCGGCTGGAAGCCTGGTTCTCCCCCTGGCTGCTGCTCCCCCTGCTTGTGCTCTCCCTCTCTGTGACAAACATGTAAATAAATAATAATAAAATCTTTATGAATGAATGGTAAAGAGAAGAAACAATTCTAAGTTGAATGTAGTTGTTGTCAGGGAATCAGGTTAGATGGAAAAGGTTAACGACAGGGAATCATAAGATGCAGGTAAGATCCTGCAGATCTTAAACAGATTTTCAGCAATCTGACTTCTTAAAAGACAGTAAGAATTACTTGGATTTTCTTTTTAACTTTAAATGCACAAAAATGAAAAGAACTAGGGGCGCCTGGGTGGCTCGGTTGGTTAAGCAACTGCCTTCGGCTCAGGTCACGATCCCGGAGTGCCGGGATCGAGTCCCGCATAGGGCTCCCAGCTCCTTGGGGAGTCTGCTTCTCCCTCTGACCTCCTCCTCTCTCATGCTCTCTCTCACTGTCTCTCTCACAAATACATAAATAAAATCAAAAATAGAATAAAATAAAATGAACTAAAATCATAAACACACGTCGAACGTTGCTTTCTTATGAGCTAAAAGATGTCAATCACATGTCATAATGTTCCACACACAAACGTGCCCCACGTTTTTATTTTAGTGACCCCTGTATGGTGTTCTTCTGCCTTTATTGACATAGAAGGATCTTATTTTATCCTTGAGCCTCATTACCTCAATCGTTGGTCAACAATCAGATCCTCATCTTCTTTTATTGTTTTTAAAGATTTTATTTAAGACAGAGAGAAAGCATGGGCACACACACAAGCAGGAGGAGCAGCAGGCAGAAGAAGGGGGAGAAGCAGCTCCCTGCTGCACAGGGAGCCCGATGCGGGTCTGGATCCCAGGACCCTGAGACCATGACCTGAGCCGAAGGCAGGCGCGTCCCCGACTGAGCCACTCAGGAACCTCCAGAGCCCTACCTTCGGAAGTAAAGTGCTCTCCACAGCGATTCAAATGTCACTGACAACCAAAAACCTCCACCGTGACTTCTAGTTCTTTTTATGTTTACTGTAGTACGGATTCTGCAGATTCGAGAATGTCATGGCCCACATACGGTCCAAAGTAAAGAAGCATAAAAATCTGCTACTTCTTTTAAGATACAGCAGAAATTCAGATAAAACATTTGATGCCCAAGGCAAGGATCCACTCCTTGATACTAATCCCAGGAAATAACATTTGTTATCTCAAAGATCCAACGCTGAAGATCAAAACCTCTGTTATTTAGGCCATTTCTTAAGGAGCTAAAGAAGTGATTAGGGACACTGGAATCAGATGCACACTTTAGGAAGTACGAGGTCAGGGACCCTCAATCTCCCCACAGGCTCCCTCCGCATGTGGCCACACGCGCACTTTTTCCAGGGGAAAGCAGTGCAACTTCGTAGTTAAGGGGCTTTGAAGTTCGCTTGGGTTTAAAGCCTCTCTAGGTTAGAATCCCAAGTTTATCACTAGCCAGCTAGGTGGGCGTGGCCCACAGAACAGCATCTCTTAAGTGGGAAGGCGAGAGACCTGAAGTACAGGCAGTCTTCAGCAGCACACAGGATTGCTCTCAGAAGCTGCTAGTTAAGGGGCACCTGGGTGGCTCAGTGGGTTAAAGCCTCTGCCTTTGGCTCAGGTCATGATCCCAGAGTCCTGTGATGGAGCCCCACATCCGGCTCTCTGCTCAGCGGGGAGCCTGCTTCCTCCTCCCTCTGCCTACTTGTGATCTGTGTCTGTCAAATAAATAAAATCTTAAAAAAAAAAAAAAAAGCAGTCTTGGGTGATTGAGCCTGCGGCCAAATGCTAAACACAGCTCATTCCTCATAGGACGCTTTGATACTGCCTTGTATGGATTTATCTGTAAGAATTTTGTCTTACGATAATAATTAGAACATTTCCTGAGTGCGTATTATGTGCCAGGCAATGTTCTAAGTGCTTGAATTTAATGTATTAACTCGTTTAATTTTCCTAACAGCCACAGGGGATCCAGGCTCGTTTTCCCATTTTATTGGCAAGGAAACTGGAACCCAAGGTTACAAGGTAAGCGCTGGAGACGGGATTTAAAGATTTTTTTTATTTATTTATGAGAGAGAGCACACAAGCAAGCAGGGCAAGGGAAGAGGGAAAGGGAGGTTGAGAGAGGGAGTCTCCAGCAGACTCCCCGCTGAGTGGGGAGCCCCAGGCAGGGCTGGATCCCAGGACCCTGAGATCAGGACCTGAGCTGAAATCAAGAGTGGGACATTCAACCAAGTGAGCCCTCCAGACGCCCCTGGAGCCAGGATTTAAACTTCAGGAGCTGTGGTGGTGCCCAGGCTTTTAGTAACTAACACCGCTGCTGCTGTCACTGTAAGCTTCTTTGAAACCAAGGAGCATTTATATTTCTTAGTTTTGTCTTTTTTTTTTTTTAAGACGCTTATTTGCTCATTTGAGAGGAGAGAGAGCATGAGCCGTGGGAAGGGGCGGAGGGAGAGGGAGAAACGGACTCCCCGCTGAGCAGGGAGCCCTAGGCAGAGGCTTCACGCCGGGACCCTGAGACCAGGACCTGAGCGGAAGGCAGGATCTTCACGGACTGAACCACCCAGGGGCCCCCATTATTTATATTGTTAACACACATTTGGAGTACACAGTTATGTTATCGAGTACTTCATAAGGCAGTGAACTGTGTCTTTTGTCTCTGTATCTGTCCCTGAGTGCCTTAAGGTTCCCAAAGCCATCCGAAGAGCTGACGCCAACGCAGGGCTCTATCAGGACTGCACAGGGCGACCCCGCGGCCCTTCCAGATCCTCCGACCCCCTGCCCCTCACTTCTCCACTCTACCCACAGACGTCCCTGCTGTCCTGCTAAACTGCCCGCGCACCGCCTCACCGCTCGCCCGGGGGGACCCCTCCGTCTCGGCCTGGCCAGAGCGCCTACTACGGACGGCCACGGTGAGCAGCGGCGCCGAGCACGGGAACTGGGTGTAAGGCAGTAAAGAGCTTCCCGCTGATCTCTGCATCTCCCCGCAGCCCGGAACACCCGCGGACGCGGCGCCCGCCCCAGACCTGCGCGCTGCAGGGAACCGCACACGGCGCGGGGGGTCCCGCGCGGGGCGCGGGGCGTGGTGCGGATCAGCCCCCAGCGCCACCCAGGGCTGCGGGAGGGGAGGCGGCGGGGCCCCCAGCCCGGCGGTCGTGGGCCCCGGCGCTGCGCCCACCCTGCGTCCCCCAGGACCCTGGGCCTTCCTGGACAACCCAGTCCTTCAGAGGCGCTCCCCGCAGCCCCCCCGGCCCTCAGCGGCACAAGGGGGCTGGGGCCGCGCCAGGCTCGCTCTGCAAACAGCGCGGCGCCCGGGGCTCTCCTGGGACGCACCTGGAACTCCAGCCCATAGATCACGGGAGCGTCGTCCTCCATGCTGCGGCCGCTCGCCCGCCTCAGGCCTGTGCTTAGAGCCGGCGCGCCTCGGGCTCAGCTCCCATTCATTCCCTCCCGCCCAGGAGGCCCAAACTGGAGGCCTTCTAGGCCCACCTCGGCTCCCGTAGACATTCCTTCCTGTATTTTCCTGATGCGTCAACAATACGCTCCTCTCCGGCTGCCAATGGAAGCGGCGCGAGGCTCACGCGCATGCTCACTTGACACCATACGGGTTCTCAACCCTTCTGGCCGCAGGAGGCGGACCCGGAGGGGCGGAGCCTGGGCCGGAGCCATATCTCCCGGGGCGAAGGAGGGGTTGGTCTGTAGGGCAAAAACTGGCCTGGCTGGTGGGCGGGCGTCCCTCAGACGTGCCCTGCTTGGAGCCTTCCCGGCTCGGTTCTCCCTGAGAGAATCGCCCGCCTGGACCTGCGCCGGGTGGTTCGTTATCATTAATGCCCAGCAGGGCGCAGGGACAGACGCTTTACAGGCTCTGCCTTAAAGTTCTTGGCTCTAACCCTGCGTCTAAGGTAGCGTTCTTCCATCTTAGAGATGAGAGGCTGCAAAACTGACAGTGGACGGCACCGAGGTAGTAAGCTGGGGAGCTAGGACGTGTGCCTGGTCCGTGGACTCACCAGGGCACTGCCTAGGATCCCTGTCAGTGGCCACGCTCGCTCAGGCCGCAGGCAGCCCCCACTATGGGGGGGGGGGCGGGTAATGAGTGCCAGTGCTGCGCCAGGGAGTGACCTGCACCGCTGGCAGCATCTGACCAGCATTTGACTCTGAATGGGAACCTGCTGGGAAGACCCTGGGTTCCCTGGGGATGTCCAGAGATGGTCCTGGAGGACACTGCTTTGACAGCATTCCTTGACTGCGCTTGCCTTGACCATGTCCTCAACAGACAGAAGGGAAACTGCGTGGAATCCCAAAATGCCATAGCAGAACCCCCTTCACTAAGCTGGGTTCCTCTGCTTTCCAGGACCACACACATCTCCCAACTATTTAACTTCCATCTTCATGGCAAATGGCAAGGTTTGGAACAGGTGTATGAAAAGATGCCCAACATCTCTGATCAACAGGGAAATACAAACCAAAACTGCAATGAGCTGTCACCTCACATCTGTAAGGATCACTAGTACCAAAAAGTCAAAAGACGGCAGGTGTTGGCAGGAAGCAGAGAAAAGGGAACCTTCTACGCTGTTGGTAGGCATGTAAACTGGTGCAGCCACTCTGGAAAACAGTATGGAGGTTCCTCAAAAAGTTAAAAATGGAACTACCATATGTTCCAGCAATCCCAGTTCCGGGAGTCGAAGGAGATAAAATCACCACGTCAAAGAGACATCGGCACTCTGATGTTCACTGCAGCCTTAGTCACAGCAACCAAGACAAGGAAACAACCTCGTTGTCCACAGACAGATGAATGGATAAAATGGGGCACACATGGATGCCCCCTGCAGCGCACACACTCACAATGGAATGTTATTTAGCCTTAAAAAGGAAATCCTGTCATTTGCTAAACATGGATGAATCTGGAGGACATTCTGGTAAATGAAATAAGCCAAACACAGAAAGACAAATACAAAGGACATTCTGGTAAATGAAATAAGCCAAACACAGAAAGACAAATGAGTACACACCTACATTTGAAATATGAAAAAAAAGCAGCCTTTGAACTCATTGTAGGAGTAGAATGGTGCTTACCAGAGACTGAGTGGTAAGGGGAAAGGAGTGAGTGATCAAAGGATACTACTTTTCAATTATAAGGCAAATAAGTTCTGGAGACCTGATGTACAGAACAGTTATTACAGTTAATAATAAGATACCCTATACTTGACACTATTTTTTTAAGATTTTATTCATTTATTTGACAGAGAGATATCACAAGTAGGCAGAGAGGCAGGCAGAGAGAGAGGAAGAAGCAGGCTCCCCGCCAAGCAGAGAGCCCGACGCGGGACTCCATCCCAGGACCCCGAGATCACAACCCTAGCCGAAGGCAGAGGCTTAACCCATTGAGCCACCCAGGCACCCTATACTTGAGACTTTTGAGAGTACATCTCAAATGTTTTCATCACACATCCACAAAAAAGGTAACAGATTGGGATGATGGATGTGTTCATTTGATCGGTTGTGGTTCTCATTTCTTAAAGAAAAATTTCTAAAAATAAGTATTTCTTGGGTGCTCTGGCCAGGAATAAAAAGAATAAAAAGAAAGGGCCTAAAGGGCCTAGCGTTCTTTCTCCCACCTGCCCTTCGCGCCAGATCCCAGTAGCCTGAGTGTCAAACTAATTTCCCTCCCCACCCTCGGGATGACGTAAACTGCCCCCGCCCATTCCCCGCCCCCCCGCATCGCCTGGCGCACGGTCCCGCCCACCGCAGCACGACCCGGAAATGCGTTGGGCGGCCGTCCCTGCCCTGCGCATGCTCGTGCGCATGCCGCGGAAGCGGCACGGAGAGCGCGCGCAGGCGCAAAAGCCGCAGGAGGTACCGGGTCCAGTCCCTACTTCCGGTCTGCGTCTGCCTTCTTCCCAGTCTCTGGTCGCGGCGGCAGCTGACCGCCTTCGCAGTCCCAGGGGCAGGTGGCAGGTGAGACTCAGGGCCGGGAATGTGGGGAGGGGTCGGGTCATCCCTAAACGCAGCCCCGCCGGCCCTGAGCCCGGCCGCTGGGGAAGCTCCTCCACGGAAGGGGGCCGGGGCCCCCCGTCGGCGGCTTGTCCGCTCGCCGCCGCTGTGGGGCCGGGGGGTCTCCTCTCCCGGTGCCCGCCCTGGGGGGACTCCTCCGCGGGGCGCCGCTCGGTGACGCCTCGTCCTGGGGGGGTCTCCCGCAGGTCCCGGCTGTGGCACTCGGGGAGCGCGTGGCCTGGGCAAGCGCCCGAGTCCGCAGTCGGCTCCTCCGTGGACGGACGGACCTGCGGACCGAACGCGGTGCGGGGGGGTACGTGCGGCGGCGCCGCCGTCGCCGTCGCGCCGCAGCCTGGTCCTCCCCAGAGCCGCGGGCGGGCGGAACAGAGCGGTGGAGTGCGCCGCCGACACGGAAAGCGCTTGTTTCACGGGACGCACGGGCTGCGGCGTGTGTTCCTCACGCCTGAGCGCGAGCGTTTAACCCGGCGGGACGCGGCCTCCCCTTCCCGCCTCCTCCCGGCTTCTGGCGTGAGTTGGGCGCGGGGCGGACGGACAGACCCTGAGCCCGGCCCGCTGCGGTGGGGTGGGGAAGGGCGGGGGGCGGCAAGTAGGGCAGCTCGGTGGCCGCGGCTTCCAGCGGCGCGTGGGCGCGGGGCCTCGCCGTTGCGCTCGCAGTGGCCGCTTGCCGGTGCCCCGCGCCCTGGTTCCTGTTTATTCCCCGGGACCCCGGTGTACGGACTGAGAGATAAAGTCATTTTTCAAAGGTCGCTGAGTAGTGAGGCTAAGGCTCAAGCAGTTCTTCAGAGCTTGTGTCCGGTGCTCCTGCCTCACCCCTGCTGCTCTGGGTGGTGGTCTGTCCCCGCAGCCTTACAGGGGAGCAAGGGCAGAAACCTGTGTCAGGTCCCCCGGCGTCCGACTTTGACAGAACGCCCTTTGCCAGGTCGTCCGGTTTTCTCTGCTGCAGCGGGTGACAGCGGTGCTCGGTGAGCGGCCCCGCGCAGTAGGAAGACGGTGCACGGAAAGCGCTCGATCTGCGCGGGCGCTCCTTACACGGGGGCTTCTGTAAGTGTGCGGTGGTCGGACTTGCGCTCTACGGCACTCGCGTTCGCGGAAACAGGGTTTACGTTATCGCAGGCTGGTTGCAACTCTTGATTCCAGCATCATGTCCGGAAAGGGAACCTGAACTACTGCGGTTTTCGTTGTTGTTACTGGGTTGTTCTTAAGGAAACTTCAGTTCCCAAATAATCGCTAAAAAGTTAGTACTTAAAAAATATCGTCAGGTGGGGCGCCTGGGGGGCTCAGTGGGTTAAGCATTTGCCTTCAGCCCAGGTCATGCTCTCAGGGTCTTGGGATGGAGCCCCACGTTGGGCTCTCTGCTCAGCGGGGAGCCTGCTTCCTCCTCTCTCTCTTCCCCCTCTCTGCCAGTCTCTCTGCCTACTTGTGATCTCGCTGTCAAATAAATAAGTAAAGTCTTTGGAAAAAAAAAGAAAGAAAGAAAGAAAAAGGAAAAGCTTACAGCGACAGCAGCAGCGATGTTAGCTACTAAAAGCCTGGGCACCACCACAGCTCCTGAAGTTTAAATCCTGGCTCCAGGCACGTCTGGAGGGCTCAGTTGGTTGAGCATCCTACTCTTGATTTTGGCTCAGGGTTGTAGGATCAAGCCCCAAATAGGGCTCCACACTGGTCATGGGGCCTGCTTGAGATTTTCTCTCTCCTCCCTCTGCTCCCTCCACCTTGCTCCTGTGGGCTTTTTCTCTCTCTCAAAGGGGGAAAAAAAAAAAAAAGATCATAAGGCATTAATTAAGGGCATCGTGTAAAGCACTCACCTGAACAAAAAGTCCACTTTCTTTGCTAGCATTTTAATGCTAACATAAGCTAAAATCATGTCTATGGTTTAATAAAATTATTAAGCCAAAAATAGAAATAATGATTTATATTACACAGAAATAAAAAAAAATGCACCTCCTTTTCCATTTGTTAATTATGAAATATAAAAACTACATGTGACATTCATGGAAGACAAGATCGAGTGCAAACCCAACCCCCAACCCAGTCTTCTCCCCACCAGTGTAAGAAATGGACACTTGCCAGTGGCTTATTCACGTGTCGCTCCCTGATCAAACCTCCTCTTGCCGACACTTCCAGCCCCCTGCCCAGGTGAATTGGATATTATCATCAACTTGGCTTTTGCACTTGTATTTCTAAAACAATGTATTATTTAATTTACATGTTTTCGAACCTTATACAGAAAATTATGCTATTTATTTTTCTACTCATTCTTTGTGCAGAATTAGATTTGTGAGGTTCAGACATTGATTCATTCATTAGATATATCATGGTTCATTTGCTTTACATTTAATGTTCCATTTTTAATATGCTATTGTGTCTACGGGCAGTTCTTGTTTCTACATTTTTTTTTCAATCTTTGGAAGGACAGGGGTGTTTTGTTTGGAGTTGCTGTTTATTAGCGTTCACAGTCATAGCTCCTGGTACCATTTGAGGGGTTCCTCTGTGATACAGAGGTCATAGAACCATTTATTGTCTTAAGTAGAGCTCTTGAGAGCAAAAAGACTTACTTAGGCTTACAGTAACGACGGGTATGGAATGGAAGCGTCCTGGAAACATCAAGACGGATGGCCGTTGAGTCACAGGATTCGAGCTTGTGAAATGTGATCCTTTCAGCCTCTTTGGATCTTTGGCCTATTTTTCTGTTGGGCCATTTATTGTCCTGTTGAGTTACAGGAATTTTTTTATAGATTCCTGATACTAATTAAGAAATCAGACATTACCTAGTGTGGGCGAATGCACTGGACAAGAGTACTTTCACCTGCTACTATTTGTGTAAACTGATCAAACACTTGGGAGGGCAATTAGACAGTATCTAGTAGAGATGAAGAGATGTGTTCTCTGTTACCCAGCATACACATAACCAGACGTGTACAAGAATATTCATAACAGCCCTGTCTGTACCATCAAAACCTCAGATTACCTTGGCTGTCCATCCGTGGTAGAACGGATCGTGTGTTGTGACACCATCACATGACAGGGCACCCTCAACAGCAAAGCTGAATGCATCCCAGCCTCAACGCTGCTTATAAAATTGAATCTCAAGGTTAAGAATAGAGAGGGGAAACTAAGTCAAAAACTGAAAAATCTGAGGAACGTGTTGAGCAAGTAAGCATGTGGAAGATTAAAGGAAAATAAGGGTGTGGCACCTTTCAAAGTACTACCCCCAGTGCCTCAACCACATGTTATAAATATTGCTTTGTATCCGCTTGAAATTTGTTAATAGTTATTGGTAGAAACGCACCTTTAGGAGAGAAGGGGAAAAGTTACCAGAAAAGAACTTCTAAGGTCTCCTACTTACTGAGAGAAGAAAATTTGTACATGATCTATCCCTTTGTGTCCAGAATCTCCGTCATCCCTGTGCCGTTTCTTTATTTGCCTTGTGTATGTGTTAGCCACCTGGCTTGCCCTCTGTGCCACTGCCCAGAGCACGGGAGTACCGAGTACCATGGGGCCTAAGACACAGTAGTGTGCGTGAGTAATGGCTCCTGGTTTGCAGGACATTTCAGTACAGCGCTTTGGCAGTGGTTTTTAATAAATATGTAGTTTCTATTCAGAAATTAGGATTGGAGCACCTGGGTGGCTCCGTCGGTTGAGCATCTGCCTTCAGTTCAGGTCATGATCCCAGGGTCCTGGGATCAAGTCCCACATCAGGCTCCTTGCGCAGTGGAGAGCCTGCTTGTCCCTGTCCCTCTGCCTTTCTCGTGTGTGTGTGTGTGTGTGCTCTCTCTCTCCCTCTCCCTTAAATAAATAAGTGAATAAATATTTTTTAAAGAAATTAGGATTAATAATATAATTTTTAGTCTGGATTAGGCAGCACCTTTGTAAACTATCACTAGGAAACATTGATTTTCTAATTTAGATTGGATTAGAAACAGGGTTTCTGAAGAGAAAATGCTCGTTAGGAACAAGCATTGATTTACAAGAATTTTGATTTTTACTTGGCTTTCTTCCTTTCAGAAGATTGTTACTTTAAAAACATTTTAGGGCACCTGGGTGGCTCAGTGGGTTAAGCCTCTGCCTTCGGCTTGGGTCATGATCTCAGGGTCCTGGGATCAAGTCCTGTATCGTGCTCTCTGCTTGGCAGGGAGCCTGCTTCCTCCTCTCTCTCTCTCTCTCTGTCTGCCTCTCTGCCTAATTGTGATCTCTCTCTGTCAAATAAATAAATAAAATCTTAAAAAAAATAATTTAGATAAACTGGTAAACACAGTTGCTGTGTCCGAGTTTTATCTTTTGCGTACCTGACCTGCAGAAAACTTATATTTCTACTCTCAATAAATAAGTTTTCCCAAAACTCTCTAGGAGCTGTCATTTCTAAAAATCTGCCTATTTCATAGACATTTTTTCCTAAAAACTCGTTGTTTTCAACCTCTGATTCTTTACTGCTGAAGCAGCTGTTTCTTGCTGTAAGTATCCAGTCCACAGAATGAGTGGGTCTTGCATAGTGATTAGCTTTCTCTCATTCCAGTGAATTGTGGGAAGTAGCTCAGTGTTACCTGCACAGTCCTTCTATGGTGCCCCCATTTTGGTCTGTCTCTGTGTCTAAACACCTACACATTCACCAGACTCGTACTTATTTCTGCTTATTTTGAGAGTAGAACTTTATCCAGCCTTTCATGTACCTAATGAAAACAATGTGATTTTTCCAGTTCTGATATTCTATACCTTTTCCTGAAATTCTATCAGACCTTTTCTTATAGCCTACGTTATTCTGCAGTGAACTGTTGGTGTAGTATCGGGATTTCCGGAGGTACAACGTGAACCATTTTCATTCTGAGAGAGGCTCCGAACCAGCAGTTAACCCTGCTGTAGTTACTGGCATCTCCCAGGTAGCAGGCGCTGTGCCGGGAGGCTGGGATGTGTCAGTCCTCATGAGGATTAGTCGGGAAGGACCAGACTCCATTCCTGGCAGTGTCATTTACTGCCCGTGATTTTTTTTTTTTTTTTTAAAGATTTTATTTCTTTGACAGTGACAGAAAGCATGAGCAGGGGAAGGGGCAGAGGGAGAGGGAGAAGCGGACTCCTCAGTGAGCAGGGGGCCTGTTGCAGGTTCAGAACCCTGGGATCATGACCCAAGCCAAAGGCAGATACTTAACCCACTGAGCCACCCAAGCACCACTACCAGTGATTTTGTTATTTTATTTTAAAGACTTTATTTTAAGTAATCTCTGTCTACACCCAGTGTGGGGTTCAAACTCACAACCCCAAGATCAAGAGTTGTGTACTCTATCGACTAAGCCGGCCAGGCGCCTCACTACCAGTGATGTTAGGCGAGTCCTGTCACTGCTCTGATTCTCAGGGTCCCCTTCTGTGTACTAGGGCACTGATGACATTGCATTCAGCCACTGTCCAGGTGAAAGGAAGTCGTGCTTGTTGTTCCCTTGGTCTTCCTGCCCAGCCTCTGTTTGCTGAGCAGAGGGGACCCAGGGGACAGCCCCACATGTGACAGCCCGTCCATCTGCTCATGTTCTCCAGGCAGCCTCCAATCTGCCTTGCTGTGAAATAATACCAGAAAAAGGCTTTTGTTCCTTTTTCCTTTCATTTTTGACTCCTTTGTAGCTAATCAGGTGAATATGTAACAAATGGGGAATTAGTCACTGACTGTGCTGGGTAAGAAACTTCTCCAAAGTGTTTGAGTTTGATTCTCTACTTTAAAGTAATCTCGTTTTTAGATCCCAGGGTGACCAGGCTATAAAAAGGAAGGACAGCTAATTTGGAATACTTTGGAAGTGTTGACAAAGAAGCACTCTTATCTAGAGATCAGCTAAGTATAGTTTCTAAAGGTCAAGCAAGCATTTTTTTGCTAGAGAAACCCTCGTCTAAATTGGACTTTGTTCACTGGAAGAATATAACTATCTACAGTAGCTTTTTTTTTAAGATTTTATTTATTTATTTGACAGAGAGGGAGAGAGGGAACACAAGCAGGAGGAGTGGCAGGCAGAGGGAGAAGCAGACTTCCTGCTGAGCAGGGAGCCCCATGCAGGGCTCGATCCCAGGACCCTGGGATCATGACCTGAGCTGAAGGCAGACGCTTAGCGACTGAGCCACCCGGGCGCCCCATACAGTAGCTTTTGCTAAAAAAGTTCTTCAAGAAAAGGAGCACATTTTCTTTAGAATTCAAACTCCTCTTTTCAGTCTGTGGCCTCTGCCACCCTGTGTCAACCCAGTGTTTCAACTTGAACCAGCCCCAGTTTCTCTGCTTCCGAGCGGCACAGCTTTGAGCGGGCGTGACCTTCCTGAACACCAGCTTCCTCATCCGCAGGTGAAGGACATGATGGCACTTGGACCACAGGGTGGCTGTGAGGACCGAGTGAGACACGTAAAAGCCTCCGAACAGGGCCGAGCCGGAGTACACCCAGCAGCTCCTCTGGCTCACCGTCGGTAGCCCTGGCGGTCAGCCCGCCTCAGGGAGGGGACTCTGTCGCGGTCCGGCTTTTCTTTCTTGGGCTCGATTCAGGCAGACAGGGTCCCAGGGAGGATGTCGGAGTGTCTCGGCCTCACGGGAGAGGGGTCTGCAGTTGGGCCATAAAAAGCAGGGACGGCTTGTTGTTCTTTCGTTGTGCTTTCACACTCTCACGCTGTGACCGCCTTTCCGCACCCAGCCCCAAAGTCGCTACAGCTCTTCTTTTTGTTAAATTTCTCTTCAGTGTTCCAGAATTCCTCGTTTATGCACCACACCCAGTGCTCCATGCAATCCGTGCCCTCCACAATACCCCCCATCCCCTTCCCTCCAAAACCCTCAGATTGTTTCTCAGAGACCACAGTCTCGTGGTTCGTCTCCCCCTCCGATTTCCCTCAACTCCCTTCTCCTCTTCATCTACCCTTGTCCTCCATATTATTCCTTATGCCCCACAAGTAAGTGAAACCATACGATACTTGACTCTCTCTGCTTGACTCATTTCACTCAGCATCATCTCCTCCAGTCCCGTCCATGTTGCTACAAAAGTTGGGTGTTCGTCCTTTCTGATGGAGGCGTCATACTCCACGGTGTATATGGACCACATCTTCCTTATCCATTCGTCCGTTGAAGGGCATCTTGGTTGTTTGCACAGTTTGGCGACTGTGACCATTGCTACCTCAAACGTTGGGGTACAGATGGCCCTTCTTTTCACTACATCTGTATCTTAGGGGTAAATACCCAGTCGTGCAATGGCAGGGTCATAGGGAAGCTCTATTTTTAATTTCTTGAGGAATCTCCACACTGTTCTCCAAAGTGGCTGCACCAACTTGCATTCCCACCAACAGTGTAAGAGGGTTCCCCTTTCTCCACATCCTCTCCGACACACGTTGTTTCCTGTCTTGTTGATTTTGGCCATTCTGACTGGTGTAAGGTGGTATCTCAGTGTGGTTTTGATTTGAATCTCCCTGATGGCCAGTGATGATGAACATTTTTTCATGTGTCCCACTATAGCACTTCTCCTGGGAAAATGTGACAGGCACGATCCGTTCAGGTTTCCCCACCTTTTATAACCCAAACCGGACACGTGGACCCATAGATCACTGCACACGCACACTACAATAATATGACTTTCTCTGGACATGCAACCCAAGCCGACTCACCCATTGTCCCTACTAGTATAAATCCACAAGAACTGAACCAAGGCTGTTAGCTAGGCTGGTAGGCAGGGGCCAGGCAATAGGGCCTTTGTGTTTCATTGGCTTCTCATCTACTCTGCCAGCTAAGAATAAATAAAATAATAATAAATAAAAGGCCGGCGACCCCATCCCCGTTAGGAAGGCTAGTATGAGAACAGGAAGTAACAAGTGTCATCAAGAATGCGGAGAAATTGAAATCCTCGTGTACTCTTGCAGGGAATGTAAAATGGTGCAACTACCATGGAAAACAGTTTGTTGGTTACTCAAATAATTAAAAATAGAACTGCCATATGATTCGGCAATCCTGCTTCTGGGTATATACCCAAAGGAATGAAAAGCAAGGACTCAAAGAGATATTTGTACACACGTGTTCATAGCAGCAGTCATAGTAGCCGAAGCATGGAAGCAAGTCGAGTGTTCGTCAGTGGATGGATGGGGAAACGGAAAGTGGTATGGAAGTACCATGGCTTGTTATTCAGCCTGAAAAAATGAGGAAACTCTGACAGACTACAACATGGGTGAACCTTGAGGGCATTATACTAAGTAGAATAAGCCAGTCACAAAAGGGCAAGTAGTATGCCGTCCCACTACAGCACATGTGGGACAGCATACTGCGTGGTACCTAGAGTGGTCAGAGTCATGGAGTCATGAAGCAGAAGGCCATTATCAGGGGCTGGCAGTGAGGGGCAGGGAGCGCTGGGCAGTCATTGTTTAATGGGCACAGTGTTTCAGTTTTGCAAAATGAGAAGAGTTCTGGGGGCGCCTGGGTGGCTCAGTGGGTTAATCCTCTGCCTTCGGCTCAGGTCATGGTCTCAGGGTCCTGGGATTGAGCCCCACATCGGGCTCTCCGCTCAGCGGGGAGCCTGCTTCCCCCTCTCTCTGCCTGCCTCTCTTCCTACTTGTGATCTCTGTCAAATAGATAATAAAATCTTAAAAAAAGAAAAAAACAAAACGAGAAGAGTTCTGGAGATCGGTGGTGATGGTTGCACAGTGACAGGAATGCGTGAATACCACTTCATTGTGAACTCAGAAATGGATAAGGTGGTAAATGATTAAGGTGGTTATGTTACGTACCTTTTACCATGATCAGTCGGTCAGTAGATGGTTGGGGAAATGGAGTCTTGAGTTGGGAACCGTTTGAATATATACCCGATAAACATTTTTTCATAGACTGTCTTTTTTTGGAGCAGCTGTAGTAGGCTCGCTGTGAGATTTTGAGCAGAAGGGTCGGAGATTTCCCGTATTCCCGCCACCTCCCCCACCAAGCAGTGCGTCTGTTACGGCCAGGGACCTTGTGTTGACACGTCACGATCACACAAAGTCCACAGTCTGCTTTAGGGCTCACGCTTGGTGTTAGTGTCCCCGGAGTTTGGGCAAATGTATAATGACATGTATCCACCATTTGTTTTTAAGTTTAGAAAAGAGTTTGAACAAGAAGGTGAGATCGGCTCGACGACTGAGCTGGAAAGCTGACGAGGCTGGTTCCTGTCTGTCTTTGCTTCAGGGCACCATGGAGGACGCTAACGGCGCCAAGCAGAGCGTGACTGGGGACTCGCGTCCGGCCGAGGGCCAGGCCGGGAGCAGCGCTCCGCAGGGAGAGCAGGGGCACCTGCTTTATCACGAGGAAACCATCGACCTCGGCGGGGACGAGTTCGGGTCTGAAGAGAATGAGACTATGTCAGAAGATTCTAATAATTTTGTAGATAAGCTTAACGAGCACATGATGGAAAGCGTCCTCATTTCTGACTCTCCTAATAATAGCGAGGATGACGCGGGTGACCTCGGCTGTTTGCAGGACGTTGGGGACCCTGCGGAAGGCAGCGCCGGTCCCAGACTGGAAAGTCTCGAGGACGAAGGAGCCGTGGACACCCTGAGCAAGGACAGTGAAAGTGACGGAGAGGGGGCATCTGAAGACATCTCTGGCACGACCCCCGACCCAGAGCACAGTCAAGTCACAGGTGTGCCGACCTTGGGGGAGGAGGGTGTAGAGGACCCTGGCCCAGGGGACAGGAGCACTGGCCCGGAGGGGCCGGGGGGCGCTGCACCCTTGAGGCAGTCCCCTCCCCATGAGGAGCCCATCCCCGTGTGCACCATCTTCAGCCAGCCGCTCCCCGCCCACTCCCAGCCGCCGCCGCTGCTGCGGGACGGCTTCGAGTCCCAGATGGTGAAGTCTCCGAGCTTCAGCGGCGCCAGCGAGACGGTGGCCAAGACCCCTCCCCAGGCGGTGCAGCCAAGCCCCAGCCTGAGTAAATTTTTTGGCGATCCCGCCAACACGAACTCCTTGGCCTCAGACTTCTTCGATTCGTTCACGACTTCCACTTTCATCTCCGTCAGTAACCCCAACGCAGGTTCTTCGGCTCCAGAAAATCTGTCTTCGCTCTCCACTGCAGGGGGAGAGAGGTCCCCAGGTGCCGCCGAGCCTTCTCACTCCCCAGGGATGAAAAAGTCAGAAGCAGGGGTTTCCACAGCTTCTCTAGAAATCTCTCAGTCTCCAAAACCGTTTTCCCAGATCCAGGCTGTGTTTGCGGGGAGCGAGGACCCCTTTGCCACAGCCCTGAGCATGAGCGAGATGGACCGCAGAAGTGACGCCTGGCTCCCCGGGGAGGCGACCAGGGACATCCTGATTTCAGTAGCCACCCAGCAGTACAGCACAGTATTCGTAGACAAGGACAGTCTCACCATGCCGGGCCTCAAGTTTGACAACATCCAGGTAGGTGGGAGACATCCTTAGAGGGGGTGTTCGTGGCGGGACTCCGCGGCCACTTCAGTTCCTCTTCATCTTTTTGCTTTCCCTCCCTCTCCCTCACCCCCTGCTACGGGGGGGTATGTGTGCCCACACGTGCACACATGTGCGCGCCTCTCAAGGACTGAAAAGTCCTCATTTCTCAGCGATTCCTAAAATCCTCATTTGGAGAGTCTGTGTTACGTCACTAGTTAATTTGGAATTCCGTTGATTTCCCTGATGTAATATATTTAAGGCAGTGGTCAAAGTCTTAGAAGTACATGCCAGCAAGGTAGAGAGTTATGTCATAATTCTTTGATGTAACCGGGAACTTCGTGTGGCCGGGTTATTGGTGACATGTAAGCTTCAGCAAACGATAAGTCCCCCATTCCTTTCATTTTAAATCTGGGGAGTTTCGCATTTTACATGCTTGATACAGAGTTTTATAGACTCATTAAAAAAAGTGGATGGCCCCACAAAGTAACAAATCACAGAAATGATTTCAACATTTTATATAATAAATAGTGACATAGAGAATTTCAATCTACCAATCAAAGACAATAAGATTATCTCTGTTTTCTGTTATCTAATTAGGCATTTGATTTATGATTATTCCATGTTTGCTAAAGTGTGGGAAAATGGCCTGTCTCAGGCAGCCCTGATGGGACCATAAGTCAGTACAAACTTTTTTAAATAAAGTTTTTAAATCAGCATCCAAATGTGCATATTATTTGGTCCAGAAAGCCAGTCTTAGGAATTTTTTTTATAAGGGAATAATGTCACCAGTATGCAAATACCCTGCTTTTGGGATGCCCGTCAGAGTGTGGTTTATTATGACAAAGCATCTGAAAGGACCCAGAAGCCGTTATCAGGAGGCTGCTTGAATACATCTGACTCGTCTCTCTGATGGAATATTAACGGAGGCGGGGCTCCTGGGGGCTCAGTCAGTGAAGCGTCTGCCTTCGGCTCAGGTCGTGACCTCAGGGTCCTGGGATCGAGCCCCACTTCAGGCTCCTGGGCTCCCTGTTCAGCAGGCAGTCTGCTTCTCCCTTTATGTCTGCCCCTCCCCACCCCCTGCTTGTACTCACTCTCTCGTGCTCTCTCTCAAATAAATAAATTAATTAAATAAATAAATAAATAAATAAATAAAATAAAAATTAAAAAAATAAGTTAAAAAATAAAAAAATGTTTAAAAAATGATGATAGAGCAGAATTTTTAACGAGGTTCATATCTTATCGTTAAATTTGAAAACCTGGGTACCAGATAGCATGCGGCATGCGTGGTACGGGAAGAATGTTCACAAGTACATGTAATGCGTGCTTGTAACACAAGCATGTGGGAGGCCGGCCGCGGGTGATGGCAGGGTTGTGGCCCAGCCCCGTGCGTGGGGAACACCGCTCCGGCCTGGGGGCTGGCCTTGTGCAGGTGCGTCTCCGCCCGCTCAGGGGAAGCAGGTGCCCTGTCCTGCACACGCGTGGCTAGTTGGAAAGCCTGGAGTGTGGGAAGTGTGATGTCGGGCGTTGGTGGACTGCTGTGGCCCGGGGAAGGGCCACACTGGGGACATGGAGCTGGTAGCTCTTTGCTAGGGACCTAGCGGTGCGAGCCCATAGGTTCTGGACAGTTCTCATGGCAGTCTAGACTGTGCGTTCAGGTACCAAACACATACTTACTGTACACACGTTGTGCACCAGGCACCCTGGAAGCTTCCTTCTCCGCTCTTTCAAGCAAAATATACTGAACATAAACTTCCTTTTGCAGGATCTTTGTAATGAATTCTGGTTATGGACTCTGAGTTCAGGGGACGCCTGGACGTGCGGGATTTGATTTGCGTATTCACACACTCCCTCCCCACCCTTCCCTGGCCCTGTCTGCCTCCACTCTCCCCGCTCCGGGGTGGGGAGGGGGCGCTTTACTATTCTGCTTCCTGTCCCTTCAGTCCCCGCTCTGGGGAGCCTGTGCTCGGTGGCTGTGTTCCCGCGGCCTCAGTGGGACTGGCCTTTTAGCACTTCCCAGCGGCACTATCTGTTGTTTGCCGTTGCGCCTCCCATTGTAATTCAGGGGGAAATCGGACCGTTGCCCTGGAAATGACTTTGCCCAGGGGTTCTAGGGTACGTTTGGAGGTGTGTGGAGGGGTTTCACTCTGGCTGCCGTGAGGTCTGGGGTGAGCACACGACATTGCATGCTTGGGCCTAGAATGCCGGAGAGCCCGCGGGCTGGTTAGTGTCGGACCGGAAGTACCGAGCTGCCCCACGTGTCAGTCCTTGAGTCAGGAAACACAAGCGCCGGAGTTCGGGCTGGTTTCCCCTAGACTGGACCAGATACAGAGGCCCTGTCTTGGGTCCTCCCTAGCTCTAAAGCTTCTGGGACTTACCTCCCCCGTCACACGCAGCTGCCTGAGAGAAAGTCAGGACACCGTGCGGGTCAGCAAGGGTTCGGGAGCTCCCGCTGCCCGGGCAGAGCGCGGGGAGCCGACCAGGCGCGGCCTGCCTGCCTTTCCCTCCTTCAGGTCCTCCGGTAGCGCGTCCAGAACCGCGTGCAGTTCCCAGAGCACCCCCGACTCTCCCACGCGACAGGTGTGCTGGACGTGTGCTCACCCCCGACTCTCCCACGCGACAGGTATGCTGGACGTGTGCTCACCCCCGACTCTCCCACGCGACAGGTGTGCTGGACGTGTGCTCACCCCCGACTCTCCCACGCGACAGGTGTGCTGGACGTGTGCTCACCTGTCTCTTCATCTGGATGTTCCCAGTCCCGAGGGGGAAAGGGAAACGTGTGGTTACCCTTGAGCCGACATGCTGTGTTTATTTGGCAGAAGACTGAAGATTGGGTTCTGTATTCCTTTCCAGGCACACCAAGCTTTTGAAACCATTGATTGGGTTTACTTATTAATAACCCCCTCCCCCGTTGCTGTTATTACCACAGAGATGTTCACTCTCAATCAGCTTTCTAAAACACAGTTTTTCTCCAGGTTGCTCACCTCATTAAAAATTACCTTCCTGGGGGATAAAACTTGAAAAGATTTTAATTTGTTTCTTGTGTAGTGACGTCCGTGGTGGTCTTAGCTAATTAGGAGCTGGAAGGGGACCGTGTGACACTTCATTCCTCTTCAGTGGCATTACAGGGAGGACACAGGCATTTTCAGCTCATTATGGTTGCCCGTGACCTCTGTCCTCAAAGGAGTAAATAGAAGGTTTGTGGGGAAATGGTAGTTCGTAACTTTTCAGAACCAGTAAGGAATGGAAGTGGAGAATCATTGGATGGTGCTTGTTCATAAAGAGACAGAAACGGGAAAAGGGAATAAATGGAAGCAGCAAAATTTCAGTGCTGAGGGTGACAGGGCGTGGGAGGTGGTGGGACCAGGCCCCTGTCGTGGACGTCAGAATTCTCCAGCCCATGCCGGCAGAACGAGAAGCCTGGCACACGCACTTCGAGACTAGATCCTTCCACCACCCCTTTTTCACTCTGTTCCCCGTTCTCTCCTTCCCCCTCACCCTTCCTGCAACTCGGAATTCACTGGAATCCCATCAGGGAGGCCCACACAGTCCGTGTGGAAGCCCCTTGTCAGGAGTCTCCAGAAGCCAAGGAGCCACCTTTTCCTGCAGCCCCACCAGCCCCGTGTTCTCAGCTTTATTTAGTCCACAGAAGCCACTTATGTCATCTCCATTTTTAAAGGTTATTTTTTTCTGGATATGCAGTATGTTTACAGTATAAAATTCAAGGTTGACAGTACGGGGTTCGATCCCAGGGCTGTGGGATACCGACCTCAGCCAAAGGCAAGTGCTTAAGGACTGAGCCACCCAGGCATCCTTTAATAATTTATATCTTCACTCTTCTGTACCTAATGTACGTGTTTTCCTCTGGTTACTTTTAAGATTTTATTACTGGTTTTCAGCAGTTTGACCCTGACGTGGCATCACATGGTTTTCTTTTCTGTTTCTGTTGCTTGGATTTGTTGATTCCGTTGGGATGTGTTTTCCCACTTGGGAGTATTCTGGTCCTTACTTCCTCAAAGAGTTCTCAGTTCCTCCCTCCCTCATCTCTGCTCCTGGGACTCCAGTTCCACACGTTACTCAGATTTGCCAGAGGTCATGGAGGATCTGTGTTTGTTTCATAGTTTTATTTCTTTTTGCTTCCCTTAGAAATTCTTGCAGTCGTGTCCTGAAGTCCATATGTCTTTTTTTCTTTGCTTTTTAGTTTGCAGCTGATGCTTTTTGATTAATTTTTCATATTTTTTATCTCCGGAATTTACGTTTGCTTCTTTCGTGTATCCTTTTCTTTATCCAGTGTGTTGAAATTTTACTTCAGACCCTCACGAACATTTATAGTAGCTGCCTGAAGGTTCTCTTCCAGACAGTCCGCTGTCTCCATAATCTCTGGGTCTATTTGTACTTAACTATTCTCTTGGTTGTGGGCCACGTGTGCAACCTTTGTCCTGTGTCTCGTCATTTTTGATTAGAGGTTGGACATCGTGGGTTTCCTGTTTTTGGTTGGCATTCTGGTCCCCATGTACAGTATATGCAGATTGACGTGATCTTTTTCAGGTTTGTTTTCAAGCGTCTTAGGGTGAGGTTAGAGGAGCTTTTACTCATGGGTGGCCTTTCTCACATCTCTTGAGAGCCTCCGTGTTCATTGGGAGTGCTCCACAACAGTTGGCATAAACTTGACATCTCTCAGCGTGTGTGAGCACTGAAGACTGCTCAGCTCCCCTTTCGTTTCGCCTTCTAGAGCATCCCCCTGCGTGTGGACCACGTGGTGTCCAGCAGTAGAGTCAGGCTTCTGCGCAGCGTTCCCTCCTTTCCAGCTCTCCAGCCACCCCAGCCTCTCAGGTTCCCAGCTTGGTCTCCTCACCTCAGCAAGTTCACCACACCCTGCTCGGGACTCCTCTTCACACAGATGTGCCTTTGAATTCAAGAGTTCAAGTCATCTGTCCCGGTCTTGGGATCCCAGCCCTCCACCGGGTCTGAAAACGATTGCTTCCTCCCTTCCTCACACTAGGACAGTCCCGTCCCGGTGCTGCTTTTGCTCACCACCAGCACAGGCGGCTCCTGAGCTGAGTCTGCTGAGCTGAGCTGAAGCATGAGAGCGAGCCCGGGAAGACGTGCGGGCCAGTTCAGGCCATTCTGTGGCAGCCCCCAGGGCTCTCCTTGTTGAAGCATTCTCGAGTTCTGATGTGTTTGGGGGCCTCACAAGAAAAAAAGATTCAGAGTTTGTTTATTTTTTGTCTTTCTTTTCTTTAAGATTTTGGGGGGTTTTTTTGTTTTGTTTTGTTTTGTTTTTGTTTTTGTTTTATTTGACAGACAGAGATCATAAGTAGGCAGAGGAGCCGGCAGAGAAAGAGGAGGAAGCAGGCTTCCCGCTGAGCAGCGAGCCCGATGTGGGGCTCAATCCCAGGACCCCGGGATCATGACCCGAGCTGAAGGCAGAGGTCTTAACCCACTGAGCCACCCAGGCGCCCCAAGATTTTGTTTTTTTTGACAGAGATCACAAGTAGGCAGAGAGGCAGGCAGAGAGAGGAGGAAGCAGGCTCCCCGCTGAGCAGAGAGCCCGATGCGGGGCTCGATCCCAGGACCCTGAGATCATGACCTGAGCCGAGGTCAGAGGCTTAACCCACTAAGCCACCCAGGCGCCCCTTTGATTTTGTTTTTACAGCTTTATGGAAAACACTTCATATGCCATACAGGCCACACATTCAACATACAATTTACTGGTTTTTGGCATTTTGACAGAATTGTGCGGCCATCACCACAGTCAATTTTTATCTCCTCCAAAAGAAGCCCTTCAGATTCACCTCCCATCTCCTGCGCCCCTCCCCCAGCTCCAGCCAAGCACTGATCTCTCTGTCTCTGTGGATTCTCCCGTTCTGGACGTTTCATACAAGTGCAGTTGTACAACATGTGGTCTCGCGTGACTGGTGTCTGTTACAGACAATGATGTTTTCAAGAGCGGCCCATTTTGTAGCCTTTGTCACTCCTACATCCTCACTTTTTATTGACGGATGGCATTCTGGCTTTGTGTGTTCCACGTTTTACCCATTCGTCCCTCGACGGGCATTGGGTTTGTTCCCACTTTGGGCGGTTGTAAATAACGCTGCTTGTGAACATCATGAACAAGTTTTGTGTGGTCATGTTTTCATCTGTCTTGGGTACGTCCCTTGGAGTGGAACTGCTGGGTTACATGGCACCTCTCGGGTTCGTTTTTTTAAAGATATATTTGAGAGAGAGAGCATGTGTGTGCACACACGAGAGGCAGAGGGACAGACTCTCAGGCAGACTCCCCAGTGAGTGTGGAGACTGATGCCACGCTGGATCCCGGACGCTGAGATCATGACCTGAGCCGAAACCAAGAGTCAGGGACTCAACCAACTGAGCCACCCAGGCGCCCTGGGGTTCACATTTTGAGGAATGTCTTCCAGATGGCTGCACCGTTTTACATTTCTCCAGTTTGGGGGTTTGCCTCGTTTTTGTTTCTTTGATGTTGTTTGTTCAGGAGGTTTGGCTTACGCTGGGAGAGCGCAAGGAGCGAGAGGATCACGTGCTTCCGGAGCTTCTCTGCTGGGGCCGTGGCAGAGAGCTCCATGTGCGCAGGGTCGGGTGCGGGGCCCACTTTCTCTTCAGACCACTGCCCCACGACCACTGTGGCTTCCTGTTTCCCGGACAGTAAAGCCCGCATGCTGTGAATCAGCGGCTCTGGTTTCCATTTTGTCTTTGTCCCTTAAAATCAAGAAGGGACTGGTAAACGGTCCCCACACTGCAGGAGGGGCGGCAGCCCGCAGCCTCTGTGTGAGCCGAGATCAGCCCCTTGCTCTTGCGTAAACACATCCGATTGGGGGCGGGGTGGGGGGTTGGAGGGGGACAGGCATCTTCCCCATTGCCTGCCTGAGTCCTGGCTCATTCCCAGCTGTCTCCCCACGTTTCCTGCTCTGGCCTTGGATGCACTAGTCCCTCACTGAGGAGTTGCTGATTTGGACGGGTCCAAGGCTTCTGGGAGGAGCCCACCCCAGGAGCAGCAGCATAGCTCTAAGAAAAATTCCAGAGTGGGAGAAATTTGCTTCCCTCTCCGGCAACCATAGGAGGATGTGCAGTCAGCTGTCGTGACTCCTGGGCCATAGTCCCCTCCAGCTCAGTGACACAGCAGCAGTAGGTTTGCGGGAAGACATGTTGTCCCATCCCTGCACCCTCGTAGGTAAAATGTTTGTTAGTCCTACATGTGCTCCTGTCTCAGAAACTTCCTGTGCTAACAAAAATGTTAGCCACCGGAGAATTTTAAAGGCAAAAGATTTTTTCAGTGTGGTCTAATTAACAGAGAATGTTGCAAGGATGGAGGAATTAAATTGATCCTCCTTCTGCCGCATCAAGATGGGATTCTGCCCTTCCCGGGTTCACAGCTCCTCCCACTCGGATAAAGCCCTTTGTCTGGTAGGAGTTGCCTTCCTGGAAGCTTTGTGGAGCCATATGGCTGAGCTCTTTTTATTCTGCCCTTTAATTGTCCCTCCTGGACCAGTTAGCCCCTTCTAGCATTTGAAGCATTTCATCTCATGCTCTGAAAGCAAAAAATCATCAAAGCTCTGCTTCTGGATTTTCGCTGCCATATAAGTGAGAGGTGCGGCTTGGCCCCTTGGAGCACCGGGCACTGTGCCCTGGGCCGGACCGGACTGGTGACCTGCACCACCCCTGCCAAGGCCCCCGCTCCCCCTTTACCTGTGGGTGGGCAGTCGCAGACCCCTGCGGCACCATTTCTGCCCTCCTGCACGCGTTGTCCACAGGCTGGTGCTTTTTACCTGTCTGCATTCTGGGCGACCACGGAAGATTCACCTTACTTGCCTATGCCAAGGGTAGGACAACAAAAGGAAGGGGCAGAGGCGGTTGTGGAGTCTGCAGGGGACACCTCCACGCTGCTTCCCTCTCCGACCTGCATCGCTGTGTGCTCCCGGTGGCCTTGCACTGCTGGCCCTCGGCGGTCCACGACTGGAAGCAGGTGTTGTGCTCGCTGAGATGGAGCGAGTTCTTAGCCCCCCACACCCCCGTCCCCGGGTCGTGTTGCGCCCTGGCCATTCCAGCGACTGGTAATCCTTCCTCCTCTGGCTGGGCCAAAGCGCCCTGTCCTCTGCATCCATCCCCCACCACGCTTCCATTTTCCCCTTATGTTTGGTTCCACTTTTTTTTTTTTTAATCTAGGTATAATTGATACACATTGTATTCATTTCGGGTGCATAACATTCAGTATTTGCAGATATTTCAAAATGGTCTCCACGATAGGTCTAGTTAACATCCCTTACCTTACATATTCTAGAATTATTTTTCTCCCAATAAAAACTTGTAAGATGGACTCTCTTAGCAACTTCCAGGTCTACACCGCAGGTCTACACCGCAGTGTTGCTAACTAGTTGCCGTTCATCCCCAGGACTTTCTGTAACTGAAAGTTCGCACCTTTGACCACCTTTCCCATTTGGCCCGTCTCTGCTCCCCACCCCTGCCTCTGGCAGCCACCACTGTGTTCTCTGTTCCCTGTGAGTTTGGTTTTTTCGGTTTTCGTGTTTTAAAGATTCCACGTAGAAGTGAGGTCGTGCAGGATTTGGCTTTCTCTGACTTCCTCCATGTGGCAGGGTGCCCGCAGGGTCCCTGCGCGCCAAAGCACAGCAGGGTCCCGTTCCTTCCTGTGGCTGAACACTGTTTCGTGGCGCACGCGCCGCCTCTTTATCTGCACGTCCGTCCACAGACATGTGGCTTGTTTCCACGTCCCGTCTGGGAACACGGCAGTGCAGACCTCTTTTCAAGTTAGTGCTTGTCCTTCAGATAAGCAGCCGGGAGCGGCATCGCGGGGCCCTGTGGCGGTCCCGTTTCTGACTTTCCGAGGAACATCCCTCCTGTAGCACGGTGGCCACACCGTCTTGTGTCCCATCGGCTGTGCACCATGATCCCACTCATCCCCGTCTGCACCAGCCACCCTCCTCATGTGCTGTGGATTCCACGTCTCCGTCCTCGCACCCTGTCCACGGGGGCGGCGAGCCTAAAGAGTCAAGCTGTGCGGCCGGAGTTCCCCCGCAGAGGCCCATGAGGGCGCTTTCCCGGCCCACAGCACAACTCCAGCACGCAGGGGGCCCTGGCCAGAGCTGGTGGTAGAGGACCTGCAGGGGAGGGCAGTCTTCTCTTCTCTCCGGGCTTGGGGGTGAACCCAGCCCCAGAAGGAAGCCCACAGCCAGCTCCTGGAGGCTTTCCCAGAGACCCAGGCAAACTGCCGGATTGCCGAGGCCAGCCCAGTCCAGCCCCCACCCGGCCCTGGGGCCCGAATCCCCCGCCTGGCGCATCCCTTGTGTAATCCTGGTCCTGGGGCTGGTGATTTACCCCCTCTTCTAAAAGAAAGCACAGTTCTAAAATACCCATTTATTAAAGGTGGTGATGCTTGAGCATCTGGGTGATTGAAGTTTTACTGTACTGTAACCACGTTTTAACCTCCATACACCAATGGAGAAAAAGAAATCTCATTTAGTTATGGGTTCTGGTTAGCTGAGTTTAATTAACATTTTATTGTCTTGACATATTTTCTTTCCATTCCTTCCAGGGGGACGCAGTTAAAGACCTGATGCTTCGCTTCCTGGGCGAGAGAGCCGCGGCGAAGAGACAGGTCTTACACGCTGAGTCCGTGGAGCAGACTTTCGTGGGGTTGAAACAGCTGATCGTAAGTAATGATGGGTTTGATTTCAGTATTGTTGTTTCTAGAAGGCTGGCCTTTCTCTGTATATTTTCCTTGGAGTTAATTACTTCAAATGTGTTATCTAAAGCCTTGCGTGTCCATAAAATTTTGTTGAATTAGATACCAATCCCGTGCAGCAAAAAGTGTCATATTAACATACTTTTAATTTTAAGGCCAATTAGTTAAAAAGCCATTATTTTAAATGATTAAACTACTTGAAGCAGAATATACTTTGATTAAAGATATGCTTCATCAGATATGATAACTAAAGATAACTAATTTTCATTTTTATGGGTTTTTTTTAAATACTTTGTTTTCGCCACTTGGTATAAAGGTTTTATTATTGAATGGGAGGGTTCACCAGAAATGCACACGAGAATCCTTGTTCATGACAGGATAGGTGTGAATTGCAGGCAGAGACGCAGCCCCAGATGCTAACAGGGAGCCACCTGAACTACAGGCGCGTTAACGTGAACGGCTGGGTGTTTCTGGCGGTCTTTGAACCCCAGGAAACTGCACGCCCCCCACAACTGCCTTTTTCTTGTTACCCTTCATCATATTTAAAGGAGTGTCTGTCCTCAAAAAGGTGAATAAGGATCATTTGTTTAGGTGGTGAGCAGATATTTTATACACAAAGCAGATAAAGCTTAGGGACACCCAGGTGCCTCAGTCAGCTGAGTAATCAGCTCTTGATTTTGGCCCTGGTTGCGATGTCAGGGTTGTGGGATCGAGTCCCACGTCAGGCTCTGCGCTTGGTGTGGAGTCTGCTTCTCCCGCGCCCTCTGCTCCACGTTCTATAAAATAAATAAGATCTTTTTTTAAAAAATGATTAAAGTTTCATTTTTTAGTAAACATAAGTCAGGTGCTTCATTGGGTTTCTTTTACTGAAGTGATTCTGGAATTATTGCTGGGACTCAGAAGCTTTGGGAAGAAAAGACGCAGAGATAGGCTGGCTTTTTGTTTATTTAAGATTTTTCTTTTTTAATTTATCTGCACACCCAGTGGAGGGCTCGAACTCAGACCCAGAGAGCAAGAGTTGTGTGCTCTGCTGACTGAGCCAGCCAGGGCGCCCCGGAGATAGTCTGGTTTTAAAAGGGGTGGGAAACACCTAGTTTTTAAATATCCATATACTTTATCATTTGTTAATGAAGTGATAGTTCTTTACCGGCAAGCATTTCCATGGTCGTGTGACGCTCATCACACCCACACTCCCGCGTTTTTGGGAGGGTTCTTGGCATTGCCTTGGTTTGACCCTGCAGCAGCTGCTGTGACTGTCATCACAAGGGCAGGTGGCCCTGGACAGCCACTTCGTGGTGACCAGTTGTTCTTTATCTTTTTAAGTAAACTCGACCCCACATGTGGGACTCGAACTCAGGACTCTAGGATCAAGGGTCCCTTACTCTCCCAACTGAGCCACCCAGGCACCCCTGTAATGATCCGTTTGAAAAGTACACGCAAAGCCACACACAGTCCTTATAACTAATTTGTTCTACAGGCAGTCTTTTTACCTTCCTTATTTGTGCTGTTAATAAATATATACAGTGGCTTGGGGTTTTTTCATACAATGAAAATACATAACACCAGGAGAAATTTTATTAGAGTCCTAACAAGGAGATCTATTTAAGGTGGAAAATGTATTTATAAAAAAATTACCTTGCCGTGGTATTTTAATTACGTCCTAAAATAATTCCTAGCCTCTTTAAGATTAGGAAAGAGTTTTGAAATGTATTTCCCTAAGTAATGTCAGCTCATTCTAAGATTGTAATTTACAGGGAAGTGAATGTCACAGCCTGTGGAGAAGGACATTTTAATCACGTTAATGGTATCATATATAGAGTTAATGATTCCTTTTGAGTCGTAGATGGGGAAAGTTATGTACATACCATTAGTTACTTGAGTGACTTTTATTGGACTATTTTTCTCATCTTTTGGAAGTTGTCGAGTGCCCGTGTTCAGTTTTTCAGATAGTTATATCTTATTTCCTAGTATAAAAAAAAGTAAAATTTATTTAAGTTGAGATCTTTTTTCTCATACCAAACTAACTTTATTGTCAGAGTTCTACATGTCATTTCCAGTAATTGTGAGATTTTCGTAAGATTTTTCTCTACAGAGCTTAAAGTTTTAGAGGTATGCCTTAAACTGTAATTATAAAAATAATTTCTTCACCAAATACTTCTGAAATCTGTTGAAATGGAGGAGGATCACCAGGAAGGGGGCTAGAAAGTGGACAAGAATGGGATAAAAATAGCAAAAAGCACTCTGAGAAAATGCATAATGAAGATTTCAAATAGGCAGCGTGTAATCCAAAGCTGTGGTTCACAAGGCTGCTGAGGTGAGGTCCCGCTGGTTTGAAGGGTGGAGTACCAGCCATTAGAACTCGGCATATTGGGTTGTTCCGGCCTGTCCTTTAAAGAGTCTCCTTCATCCCGTCCCTTAGACCTGGCTCATTGGGCACAGGCTAGCCCTGGTCTCCCCTGACCTGTTTCTGTTGACAGAGGGCCCAGCCCTGCTAGGTCCTTGTCATCCCTCGGGCAAGTCCAAGAGCAGAAACGAACATCAGAAGGCTGAAGGCCCTGCCCTTCGGTGTCTGGAGAGGTAAACCGCGGGCACTGACACCCACACGTGTGCGCATGCTTGGCGTGCGTGAACAGGGAAATGTCCCCAGGCCTTCTGCATGAAGCTCGTGCGAGGACAGACCCTGGAGAAGAGTGACTGCAGTGGGAACCACATCTCTTCCATGGTAGCTGGGCGGGGGCCAGAGTGGGTCAGGGAAATGACAAGGGCACAGGGTGCGAGTGACAAGACGGAGCCCAAAACACACACTCGTGTAGAGAGAGCAGGTTACTCGGGAAAGGAGAAGCTAAGCCGTGATGGTACAGAATTAATGGGATATTCAAGTGGGAAAAGTTAAAAAGATCTATCTCTTAGCACACACAAAAGTAAACTCCAAATAAATTAAAACGATTTTTGAATTCCAGAAAATAGAGTAAATTCTTAATGACTCAGGGTAGAAGAGCATTCTTTAAATCTTTCAGGGAGAAATGAATAAATTTAACTACTTTAAAACTTGAAACTTACATACAACCAAAACACCATAAACAGTTTTTTAAAAAGAGAGCTACAGGGGCACCTGGGTGGCCTGTTTAGTTGAGCCTCTGCCTTCAGCTCAGGTCATGATCTCAGGGTCCTGGGATCAAGCCCAGGGTCCAGCTCCCTGCCCAGTGGAGAGTCTGCTTCTCCTTCTGTGCCCTCCCCCCGGCTTGTGCTCACGTTTACTCTGTCTCTCTCTCTCTTTCTCTCTAAAATGAATAGTAAAATCTTTTTTTTAAAGTGAGCATTAATACACATTAATACCTTCCAACCATTCGTAAGAAACAAAAACAGCCCAGTAGAAAAAAAGGCAGATGATATGGAGAGGCCATTCATAGAAACCACATAGCCTACAGACGTGGGAACAGCGCTTATGCTGCTGGGTGTCCCAGAAATGTGGTACGTTTCAGCCGCATGAGCACAGCAGCCGCAGGCATCCGTGGCAGGGGAGAGCGAGCTGGACTGCCTGCTCTGTACCACCTGCCCCCGTCATTTCTACCTGCAATCCTGTACTGCAGAAAAACGCTCGTACCTGTGCATGGAAGGATGTGCTCAAGAATGTTTGTTCCTGTGTTTGTATTAGCCCGAAATTTTATTGGAAAACCTTAGCACTGAGCGGGAAAAAGAAACTTGTGTTGCACAGTCAGTTAAATCCTTTGGAACAGTTGAAACACGTGCAGGAGAGCCGCGTTCATCAATATAAGTTCATCTGGTCCTTGGCCCCGGATGCGGCTCCGTCTCTCCACAGTCGTCCTGGCCCGTCTGCAGCTGTGCAGGTAGCCCCTCTCTAGGGCCTCCCGTTACTGCCGGGCTCCTGGTGGGTAAGGTAGTTATGGGCTTTGTTGATCCTACTTGGTGTGAACAAAAATATTCTTGTCTGGAAATATTTTTGTTTTCGTTTTTTTAAGATTATTTATTTGGGTGGGGAGCCAAGAGCGGGGTTGAGGAGAGGCAGAGAGAGAGGGAGAAGCGGACACCCAGCTGAACAGGGAGCCTGACACGGGGCTTGATCCCAGGACCCTGTGAGATCGTGACCCGAGCCGAAGGCAAACACAATCAGCTGAGCTGCCCAGGCGCCCCTGGAAATCTTTTTGAAATACCAAAGTAAACTTGAATTATACACAAAGGAATACTTTGTATTCTCTTATCAGGAGAAAAAATTTACTTGGGTAAGTGTAAATGGTAAATGCTAGATTTGTCTAACAATTTCTTGGTGTTCTTTCCTCTTTCTTTTTAAATTGTGGTATGAGGAAAACCTACTGGTATGTGTGGCTCCTGAACCAGAAGATAATCCACATCCAGCTTAGTCTTTAAAGGAGCCGTGCTGAATCCGTGCCGGCCCTGAATCGCAGTGAGCCTGTGCGGCAGGAGGAGGTCTGTGTCCCTCTGGCTCTTGCCTCTCTCCCAGGCTCCTTATTCTCAAACAGGCAGCCAAGGAGGGCAGGGAGGCACCCACAGCCCCGCCCCGTGCTGCTCATCGTCTTGAGGAATTAGGTCATTCTGACTCTGGGAAAACTGGCCGTCAGGTTAGGGTAAGTTTGCTGAGATGTTGCTGTAGACCTGCAGGATTGGTCAGACAGGGGCTAGCCCGGCGCAGAGCCGCTTAGGAGCCACACCTGTCCTCGTGCGTCTCCTGCACTCACTCACCTGCAGGGAATCATGGGGAGAAGCCGTAACAGGAGCATAGGCATTCTGCCTTCTCTTCACAGTTAGGAAAGAAGCCACTTTTTAAGATTTCCATTTACTGAAAAATTAATCATTAAGACGATGGGTTTGGGCTTCACTTTTAATAGTTGTGGTCCCGTTGGGGATGTAGAAGACATCATAGTGTGTGAAATCATAGCAAGAGCTGAGGCTTTTTATATGATACATTTCATTATTTTTAATCATTTATGGAGCACTTCATATTCACAGAGTACCTGCAAATAATTTTATTACACATTTAAATGTTTTATTGGTGGTGGGTATCTGTACATAGTAGACATGAAATAAGATAGGAGTCTACTGTGTCGTAAATGTTTGTTTCAGAACATATAAATATCCATGATCAGATTTCCTCATTTATATAGTTTTTGCACACGCACAGATTCCGCGTGCCTTTGAGGACTGTCAGATCGTGTCGGAGCTCGCCGGGGTGGCACTGTGTCAGGCAGCTCCTTCTGCAGCTCAGTTCTACCCCCCAAGACAGAACCTCTTCGCATGCTTTAGCAGCCATAGCCACAATGTATACCTCCACAGTGGGTTTTTTTAAGAGTATTATCTCAACAAGCATTAATTTGGTTCCTGCGTAAAGCACTGTTGCCGGTCATCAGTGTGTGCGTGTGTCCCTTCCATGTAGGGCGGAGGTGAATGGACACACCATCCATTTCTAGGTGGCCACGACACGATGTTCTCTGTCTGCTAGTGTTCGTCGCCCCCGGTGCAGCCTGCCCTCTCATTCACAAAGCCCTCTGCCCTCCTTTTACAAACAGCATCTTTTTAATCCAGAAAAATTGTTTGCATGACCACCGTCTTTTAACATTTAGTGTCTCTGTGTGTATGTAGTACGTGTATGTGTGACTACGGATACTTCTATGTACATATGTGTACGTGTACTAGACCAAACTTCACCTCAAAGCTGTTTATGATTTTGTGTCTTTTTAACATATCTTAAGCGTTGCCTGATATTAAAGTGTCCGACTTACAAATGTTATTTATTACATAATCTGATACAGTTGTAAATAACTTTGGGATGGGCCACTTTGTTGAGAAATCTCTTCTGCATATGTGATTATTTCTTTAGTAGGAATGCCGGGAGAGCAGTTGGTCAGAGCTAGATGGTTGGGAGGCTGTTAGTGCGCACTGGTTTCAGGAAGGTTCCTCCCGTGAACATTTACCAGCAGCGTGCAGACGCACTTGCTTTAGTGTCCCCATGTCAGCCCGGGGACTAAAATCGTTCTTTATCATTTCTTAGGCTAGCAATGGCATTTGTTGCCTTTTTTTTTTTCAACTAATAAAGATCAATCACTAATAAGTCATTATTTACCTCTCTTTCCTTATTAGTGTGCAGTTTTTCAACAACTTTTTTGTAGTTCTGTGAAGTTACTATTTCACCATTTTTTGAGCACATGTACATGGTAGGTATAATGCTGAAGAAGTACTTTTAGAAGTTAAAAAGCACACGCTCGACAAGGCCATGGGCCCCGGAGCTCACCTAGAGGGAGGCAGGACACAGTTAACATTAACGGAGAACGGCGGGCTGTCCTTGATTCCTGCGCAGAACGGATGAGACAGACTGTACCTCACAGTACAGTCTTAACCCTTTCCTCGTCGGTCCCCTGAGCAGCATTCTTCACTGTTTCCTAATTGCTCACCCCCCTCAGCCCCAAATGAAGGAGAACACTAAGGACTACGATTTGGTTGGGTAGGGTTCATCTTTGGAGGGCCGTTAATTATTATCCGAGAACCAAAGTCCCTCCCCTTGGAGGCTGTAGCCCCACTGGAATGTGTGTGCCGGGGAATTAGCAGGAGGGCTCACCGGGGGCAAGAGAGGGGTCACGAGGCTCAAGTCCAAGCTAGGCTATAGGGTGGCCGTCTGCCGCCGGTAGCTGGAGGAGAGCGGGATGAGCAGATGGGACAGGTGTGAGAGCGGTTCCAGCTTCCCCACAAACCGTGCCCTCATTTCCACCTCCAGGGCGGCCAGCTGACGTCACAAGGGCGTGACCGAGGCCCGGTTGAGTCACCAGGTAGTAAGTCACTGAGGTCATGTAGATAGTAGTAGCTAAAGGGGATCTGGCTGCTTGTCTTCTCTCCCACCCCTTACCTTCACCTGGTGATGCTGGGTCCGCACAGATAGCCTGGCCAGGCCACCGAGCCTGCTGGAGAAGTCCCACATCCAAGCTTCGAGCTCATGTGACACTAATTATGACTGGCCATTTCCCAGGGACCTTCAGCGTCGCAGATGTACCCGGCCTTCTAGACTTTGCTGGTTCCACGTACCTTTTTAGATTGTCTCTGCTTCTTTCAAACCCCCCACTGCGGCCCCCACTCCCGGCTGGGGTTGGAGTGGCCCCCAACCCCAGCTTAGAGCAGACCTGGAGGCCATTGGACAGTCGCCCCCCTCCCAGCGCCAGAGTCCTTCCCTGACTCCTGGGACCTCGTGCTCTTGATTTTCCCTTCTGCCTCACGCGCAGTCTTTGTCCCATGGCGTCCTCCTCTTGCTGTCTCACACGGGAGCGTTTGGTTACAAGGAGGCACAGAGGAAGTGCCTGTTCACTTCCCTACCCCCCCCCCCCCCCCCCTTAGCGTGGTGACTCACACTTCACAGGGTCACCCGGCTCCCCGTTCCCCTCCTCGTTTTCCACCTGTTTCATTCCGTCTGACTCCCCCTCTCATCTCCCCATCCGACCAGCTCTCAGCTCCCGGGCGGTCCCGGTGTCCCTGTGTCTGCCTCCTCGGCAGCCCCGAGCACTGTGCCCTCCCTGCTCCGCACACCCTTCCCCCATGCTCCGGCCTCCCGCTCCCCAGCTACCCTGTGTTGCACAGGGTATGGGGTCCCCAGGGCCTGACTCCCTTCTCACCTGTACCCTCTTCGTGCAGATCCCTGCACACTGCCTCAAGCACGCCTCTCTCCCGGACGTCAGACCCACACACACGGCAGCTGCTGCCTTTTCTCTCCCTCTTGAGTGTCTTAGAGGCCCCTCACATTCCACATTGTTGGAATCAAATTTCAGAGTCCGAGCTCTGATCCTTTCCAGCCTTCCCTGCCTCCGAGACCGGCCCTGCCGCCACCGCCATCTGGCTGCATGTCACACTCTCAGGTCCATCCTGCGGCCTCGCTCCCCATGCTCCCCACGTCACACTGTCACCCGGCCTTGTCCCTTTGCCATGTCTGCACCCCCCCCCACACGGGTACGGGCGACCTGCCTGTAAGGGAGCCATATTGTCGCAGTGGACTTAGATGGGCCCCGCCCCTCCCAGAGGAACTTCCTTGCAAAGCCTAGACTCGAGGGCGGGTCAGGCCGGGTGGAGACATCCAGTCAGAGGGCGCGCATATATCTACTAGGGTGAATTGAAAATCAGTTGGCGCCCGTGTGTGACCTAGCAGTTTGTGTGTGTGTGTGTGTGGCGGACCCAGCATGACTGTGCAGTTTTCTCCGTGTGTTGCCATCTCATGGGCTACCTGTGGATGGCCCGGCTAAAGCGCCTCCGTAAAGGTTAGTTTGCGAGGAGGAGTGGGAGGAGTTAGTCAGGGAGAGCCGTTAGGACAGCCGTCCTAGGGTGGTCCTCGGGGCGTCGTCATGGTCAGCGGGAGCGTCGCGGTCGTCATCCCGTTCGTCATCGTCGTCGGCAGCGGCGCCGCGATGAACGGCCTCACCGCCGCGAGCGGCCTCGCCACTACCGAGCCGGGGCCCCGACGCCAGCGGCCTCGCCGGAGCGGCCTCCTTCCGGGAAATGGCCTCGTCCAGAGCGGCCTTGTCGGGGTCGTCGTCATCGTCTCTTCGTAAGAGACAACCCCTACCAGTCGGTTTGATTCTCGATGCTTGGCGCGAAATAAAGCTTTGCTTGACCTTCGCTTTGTATCAGTCTCGCTCTTTTGATCACGGACCCTAACGCTGCCCCCACACTCTCCAAGCTTGGCTTGGAGAAGGCAGGTGTTTCCTTTAACTCTGCCGTCTTTAGCGGACTGAAACTTCTGTGAGATTCCGTCTAAATTAAAAATGTGAAAAACATGTACGAGTACAAGCCCGTCTTCTGTTACTACTGCATTTGACATCAAATACCCTGTCAAGTTGCTGAAGAAGTTTGTTTCTCGCCCTTTCTCATTGAGGACCTGTCATGAGCCTCTGATGGGACGTTGTCCAGAGTCTCCCCAGAAGTGACGCCGGCCAGGCCTGGGGCAGCTACTTAGCTCCGCAGTGAATGCCTGCCTCCCTCGTGGGATCACAGAACAGCCGCAGACAGATCGACGCGTGAAGGAAGCAGGGCCCCAGACCCGTGCAGACATGCGCTGGGCGGAACCAGCCTGCGGGCCACACACAGACGGCCGGCACCGGTCCAGACAACTGCTTGCCCGACACCTGCACAGCCCCTCGGATTCATGCTTCCTCCTCACAGGGGCGGGGGCTGATGTGTCCAGAACGTGGGCAGGACGTGTTGCCCATGCCCTTGGAATCCTGCAGAGGCCGGCCTGGCCTTCCCTGCCCCTCGCCCTCACTGCTTCCCCGCGACCCATGACACCGGGCCTTTGCCCACTGGAGCTCCCCCCTGCCCTCCTCGCTGGGTCTCTTGCCCATGCTCAGCTGGAGTCATTTCCTAGGAAGACCGCCCTGAGCACTCTGTTCAGACCTACTGCCCCCAGCAGGAAAGGCCAGCGTGTGTGGCACGGGCAGTCGGGAAACGAGCAATAATTAATTGCCCCTGGATACAGGATCTGCTTAGATACAGACATAGAAGTGGTTCATATGTGGCAGAATAACTTTCCCTCTCACTTTTCCACATTTGCAGTTAGAATATACACAGCCACACCTGTGGTGATTCCTCAGAAGTCCAAGCACCGACCTTGGCCTGCGCCCCAGGGGATTCCCCTCGTGGGGCCTGCGGGCTGCTGTCAGGAGAGGCCGGGAGTCGGTCCCCACTCAGAACAGGCCCCTGCACAGCAGGACCCGTGCTTGCCGGGTCCTCATCCCGACCTAGGATTCGCCTGGCAGGTGTGGGGTGCCGACAGGAGCGGTGCGCGCCAGGGTTAGTGCCTGAGAGGTGGGCGGCGCTCTCCAGTGTGTGTTACACAGGACCGTGTCGTTCCCTTGCCCAAAGCCCTTCTGAGGCTCCCCAGCCCCTCAGGAGGAGTCCGGATCTCTCGTGGCCTGAGACCTGCCTTGCTGACATCCGCGTTCTTGTCCTCACGCCTGCACTCTCACTGCGGTGTGCCGGCCACCTGACCGATCACCTGACCGATCACCGTCCCTCTCGCACATGCGGTCTTCACTCAGGCAGCTCCCCCTCGGCCGGGAGGGTCCTACCCCTTGACCCGCTGTTCTCCTTCACGTCTGGGCTCCAGTGGCTTTCCGTTCCTGACGTTAAGTCTGGCCCCCAGGTAACATGTTGCCGTGGCTGCTTATTCCGCAGGCGCTGTGAGCACACAAAGTTACTTCTCTCATCTTTGTAAAACAGTGTCATATCTGCCTTCCTTGCTAGATCGTGAGACGAGTGCATGCAAGGGTGTGTGCTCACCCAGCACTCGGCTCCAGGGCCTGCTGGGGCCTGCCAAGTGTTGGCCACACACGTGAACGGCAGCATCTAAGGCCTGCAGAGGCGTCAGTGCCCGGTGTGCTAAGGAGATGGGCAGCCAGCATCCGCTTCTCGCTGCTTGGAAGGCTGCGGCGTTCTCTCTGAGGACATCTTGCCGTGCGTTTGCCCGGTGGCCCTCCTGTCTGTCGCATCAGGGCAGAGGGTAAACAGAGCAAGTCCCACTTGATCAGCCAGAGTCCTGGTCGTTTTCATGTTGGTAAACAGGATGATGTCAAGCTTGCGAAACCACTTATTTTATTGTCCCACACGGTTCTTACAGATACAAAGAAATACATCCGGCACATACCATAAAGTTAAATTATTGATTTTAAATTTATGAAAATTGTGAAATAAAGTTATTTGGCTGCAGAAGGAAAGCAGTCGTGGGGCTGGGGGAGCTTTCCCACAGGAGCTGATGGAGTGAGCGCTGGTGTTCTACGCAACTGACGAGTCACTGACCTCTACCTCTGAAACTAACGGTACATGACATGTCAATTAATTGAATTCAAATAGAATAAAATTTTAAAAAACAATTCTCCTCCCTGTGTTCTGTCAGTTATTAAACTTTAATGTTCTTGGGATTTTCTCGTCTCACGCTGCACCTCAGGCTCGTCGCCCTTCCTGCCTGATGACCCATGCAGCGTTGGCAAGTGGCGTCCTCGGTGCTAGCCGCGGTGTGGCCTCGCCGTCACCGGCAGGGGTGGCTGGCGCTGGGTCCGGTGCGGCAGGCACCGCATGTGGGGGTGGCTGTGCTTTTGGTGACGCATCCCACTGTGTCTTACAGAGCTGCAAAAACTGGAGGGCAGCGGTTGACCTGTGCGGGCGCCTTCTCACCGCCCACGGCCAAGGCTACGGCAAGAGCGGCCTACCCACCAGCCACACGGCAGACTCCTTGCAGGTACAGCCCCTTCGGTTGGTCATAAAGTGGGGACATGGAAGGGATGTGACCTTTCATGGCACGAAGAACAACATGAGAACAAAAAATAGATTTTTCGTAGCCCAAATTTAATGTCATTGTGAGTTTAGTCTTCCTTTCCTGATTCCCCACTCTGCCTCTGGACCTGGAGCTCCTCTGGGCCCTCAGAGCTGACTGCTCACCCACACTGCTCTGTCCTCTCCATGCCTGCCCTCTGCCTCCTTCTGTGGCGATTCCCTGCCCTACAGTGCCCGCCCCAATGCTGCTGTGCACACGCCCAGCCCTGCCCGCCCTGCGCTCCCTCCCTCCCAACTCATGTTCCAGCTTTCCCTCGCACTCGCACCTGCGTCCTCTGGATTCCATTCTCCTCAGCAAGGATTGGCAGGTTAGGCCAAATCAGACAAAATCATTTACATCATTTTTCTTAAGCTCAAGAGTAATTTTTATAAACGTGTAATTAGGTACATGTGCTAAGAAGCGGAGCGCAGGCTTTGTTATACTGGGAATTGAGCTCTGCTGCCAGATTAGTAGGGAGTAGGAGTTTCTGAACCCGACGTTCATAGGTAACCTGTTGTTTCACTTGTATTCTGTGTTTTAGCTTTGGTTTGTGAGGCTGGCACTGCTGGTGAAGCTGGGCCTTTTCCAGAATGCCGAGATGGAGTTTGAGGCCTTTGGAAATCTAGACCAGCCAGATCTCTATTACGAGTACTACCCTCACGTGTATCCGGGGCGAAGGGGTAAGGCAGTGCTGCTCAAACTTACACCTTTGCATGAGTTCAGCTTTGCTTTGCTTCACACAGAGTAAGCGTCCTCCACTGCCCTAACGTATCCAGTCTGGAAAAACAAGTGAGTAGCCTAGCAGTGAGCCCTGACTTACAGTACAACCTCGCTCAGTTTTCTAGACACGCTTCCTGGACATCCCCACTGCGCAGCTGTTCCCTCTCTGACAGCCCTACTCGGGCACCTGCTGAGGGACAGCGGCAAGGCTCGGTGTTAGACCTGGGCGGTGGTTTTTGTTCAGACTTTCTGACTGTGCCTCCGTGTAAGCGGTAATCTACATCATGACCTACTGCAGACGCACAAACAGAACAAAACTTTCTTGCAACAGTACCTCATGCCATTGTCTGCTGGTCTCTATCCCGATTTAATGTGCTAAAAAACCTGGTTGCAGCCCCCCAGCGGGTCCCAGCCATCATTTGGAAGACGCTGGGCTACAGCACAGGGTCGTTGTCAGAGAGCAAGAAACTCAGACTGGGGAAGGGAGAGCGCAGAGGACAGAGAGCCTTCCAGGGCACAAGCAGCTTTGAGGTAGAACAAGTGGTTCTTGATGGAGAACCTTGTAGATCTGTCGAAACCCATCCCGTGTTGCTGTCGAGCAGAAGACAGCTTTGGGAGGACTTGTGCCGTGGTGGCTGAAGGCCAGGGCTCCACTGTCTAGCTTCCTAGTAAGTCCTGCTCTCTGCTTAGTCGTGTGGGGCCCTGGGCAAGTGATCGGCGTCTCTGTGTCTGGCGTCCTTCCCAGGACAGCAGGGCTGATGCTTCCTAGGGCGTTCGTGGCAGTTGGGCAAGGTCTTACATGCAGGTTGTGGCGACGACAGCGTTGGCTTTTGTCCTGTTCTGTTCTTAGTTCGTCGGGAACATGCTGTAGATGACCGCCGTCCTCTGTGAGATCTGCTGGCCAGCATCTGTGGGGTGTAACTGTGGAGGGACAGAGGAAAGTTCTGGTTGTCAGGAGACAGAATCTGAGTCAGAGAGAAAATAGAGTAACAGCGCAGAGAGTACAGAGGCCTGATTAATAGCGAAGATCGTGGTGGCCATAGCATTGTCGGGAACTTACATTAGCGTCTCGCTTGGTTAACATGAGTAGTAAATGAATGCATGAGACAGAAGTAAAACACATTTCTTAGCTTCGTCTTGCGTTGTTTTCCCTTAAAACTCAGATCCCGGTTCTGTGGGGGGGGGGGGGCCCGACACAGGGAAGCAGCAAGCTCTCTCCTTTATTGGGTTTACCCTGCATGCGGCGGGGACAGGAGCCAGGCCGGCCACTGAGTCTGCCCAGGCTTGAAGGGGGTTTCTCCACAGGTGCTTTCCTACCTTTTAGCCTCACTAGTGTTGTTAGTCCTGTTTCTTCCTTCTGACTAAGGGAAGTTACCCCTTGTAGAAGAGGAGTGAATGGAAAAGGTGGGTTTTAGTAGCTAAAGCTGGGCGGAAATCAGACCGGTTGGCTTGACAGGCTTGATGGGGTGGACGTGAAGCAGTGCGGCGAGTGGACTCAGAGGGGAGGCGACAGCAGGCCCCCCACCCAAACTTGTAAAACTTCTTCCCAGCCTGTGGCCTGTCAGGTCGGGGCGGGGACCCGACAGAAGCTGGGAGCCACTGGGAGCAGTGTTCCTGAGGACAACCCAGCCTTCTGGTGTCGCCCCAGTTGGAAGAAGTGGGTCAGGGGCTGCCCAGGCCTGCCGCCCGTCTGCGCTGCCTCCGCCGCAGGAGCTATGATGGCTGTGGGCCCAGCCGGGTCTGTGAGCATGTCTCCTCCTGTGCTGCAGCCCTTGGAAGCCGGGGGCTGGTGGGCTCTGTCCGTGGGGACCCGGCTGTGGGGAGCCCCATATCCTGTACGATGGAGATTGAGACCACAGTGTTCGGAGGCTGTGGCCTTCTCCTGGTTTCTCAGGGGATACTTCTCTAGCTCGCAGGCGAACCATTTCTGGCCGTTTGAGCCCCCTCCCATCCCTGGAAGGCGACAAGCAAACTTCCATCCCAGAAGGAGATCAGTCTCTAGCCACTTCTGATGGCTCTGAAGGAAAGGCTCCCAGAGAGGAGTTAAGGGCAGTGGCCAAGGGGTTGTTTGGGTATATTTCTGCTTGATAAATTATCCCTGGTGACTTTGGTAATCAAGACAGGACAGGATAGGGGATGCCTGGGTGGTTCAGCTCATTGAGCGTCTGCCTTCGGTTCAGGTCATGATCTCAGGATCCTGTGATCGAGTCCCACATCGGGATCTCTGCTCAGAGGGGAGCCTGCTTCTCCCTCTATCTCCATTCCCCCTGCTTGTACTCTCACTCGCTCGCTCTCCCACGCTCTCTCTCTTTGTGGCAAATAAATAAAATCTTTAAAAAAAAAAAAAGGACAAGATATTCTCATACTTACGAAGAACAGCTATGTTTTCCTTCAGCATAAAAAAATGTTTCTTCCCACCCCACCTGAATGCAGGCAGAGCGCGGCCACCAGGTCCGCCCCCACTGCGTGATTGTGCTCCGGGGCAGGAGGCTGCCCCCCATGCAGACGCGGGGGCTGGCAGTGGCGTCGATAGGTATCTCATCTGCAGCTGGCAATACTCAGCTTTGGCTACACAGGCCCATCTCTTGGGAGATCCAACTTCTAGATTCCCTAAAGCACACAGCTTCCCAAGTGCTCCGGTTTCCGTCCCTGTTGAGGTCCATGAGAACCATAGGTTCAGAACAACTGCGTGCCACCAGCTACTTCTACATTCACCGCAGGCGTTTAAGATCCAGTAAGAGCCCAGACGGCAGGTGTGTCCTGTGCTGGCCGGGGCTGCTCCTGAGCCTTTCCTCTGCGAGCACAGCAGTAGCTCGCGTGCCCCGATGGTAATGCTTCCTCTGTCCTGGAGTCCGGATACCCTGCCCTTCTCCACCCGGCTTTCAGGAGTGCACCTTGGTGCAGCTGGGGCCGAGCTTCCTGTACACTGAGGCGTGAGGCTTCAGGGTCAGGTGCGGCACTCCTTGTCACCCCGAGCCTCAGTTTGGAGGACATACATTCCCCAGGAAGACACGCTTCTGATTTTGGCGGAAATTAAATTGCACCGAGATGTGGATAAAGAGAAGATAGTAGCCATGCATCATTAAGCAGCTAATTTAAATTATGAAATAGACATAAATCCTACATACATTGTCGCTAAAGTGTTAACATTTGTCCGCAGCAATATGCTGAAGGTTTACTAATTTTTTTCTCATTTTCTGATGTAACAAGCTTAAATGCAGGGCTTTGATTCATTCATTTCATTTTAACTTGCAGTATATAAGCAAAACAAGTCATTAAGATATGCTTTAAAGAGGAGGCTATACCAATATAAACAAATAAATAAGTTTCATGGACGAACTTTAATATATTTTATTTAAATATCAGGCATAATTTTTACCCATTCAGAATATTTATAGCAAAATTGTCCTGAGTAAAAATCATGAAGTGCTTTGTTTTGTTCTTTAAATTTTCATCCCAGAAAGGAAGAGTATTTTGGTCTGATACATGCCTAGCAATTTTGTAGCTAATTTCTGCCTGTCTCAAGGGCCCGAAGCTCCACACTGTCCCTTAATGGGTTTGAACGCTCCCTCCTGCTCCAGAGTAAGAACAGCGGTGAGCCGCCCCAGGCTCAACCCTGTCCCCAGGCCTCTGTCCTTACTGCTTCCTCCCTTCAGAGGCCCCAGCCCCTGTCGCCCAGGGCCCCAGAGGTCAGACGAGGAGTCGCATGAGGAGTTGCGTGCGTCGGGCCCTCGCTCGCACTTCCGACAGCGGGGGAGAGCGTTGCTTGAGCCCAGACTCCGTGATGAGCAGCGAAGCAGTGGGGCGGGAGCAGGGTTGACACTTCAGGGGCACACTAGGCCACCGAGCTCTCCCTGTCCTTGTCACCAGATGCAGTAAACTCCAAAGATCAGTGCCGGTGGTGAGGGTAGATGTCGCACAAGAAGGAAAATGGAACTCCACGGTGGCACCATGTGGCCTCTGCGTCCGGGGACAGAGAGAAAGATCAGTGTATTGTAAGGTTCGTTCTTTCCGTAGCGCTCTGATTTTGAGACAGAAGTCCCCTACCTGTGAGCTCTAACTCTGGCCAGTAGGGCCCTCTCCGACCTGGAGACACCGGCACTGCTTCACGGGAACCGAAGACCCTCGGGCGCACGGATTGGTTTGCACGGTTGGGCGTGTTGGCTCTTTCTGTGTCACTCGCTTCCTGTTCGCCACATTGTTACCACTTCTGTCCCTGGGAAACCCAGTCTGGGGACGCCGCCGGCTTGAGGCCTTTCTACTCTTCATTCGGCCAAAACTGAGTATTTCTTTGGCAATTAAGTACTTCTTAATTGAGAAATTAAATGCTTAATTAGTAAATTGAGTAAAAATACTCAAATACTTAATTGAGTATTTCTTTGGCAAGTTTCTTTGTTCAATTAATTGAACAACTTTTAAATACAAAAAGGAATTGTATTAAACACTCAAATAATTAATAAACGTTAACATTTTTTCCACATTTACCTCAGCCATTTGTGTAATAAGCTCGGGTATGCATTACCAGTGTGGCCTTTCACGTGTCCCGGTCCCGTTCCCCTCCCAGAGGAGTCACTCCCCTGCGTTGTCACGTGTGTTCGTGAGTCTTGTTTTCACGCCCGCTGCATGTACACGTGTACACACAGACACATGAAAGTGATAGACGTTTTAAATGCACATTACAAGCACACCTTTCTTCATTTGCTTCTTTCTCCCACAGAACATTATTCGTTTCCATACACATCCATACAGAAGGACACATAGGAGGTTTCCATTTCCAGGCGGTGACGTGCATGACAGTCCTGAACAACCGTCCTTGCTCGTGTCCCTGTGCACACATTCTTGCACGTCTCTAAGGCACACGTTAAAAGTGCCACTACCTGGCTGCATGGCGTTTGTATTTTCAGTTTTTTTTTTTTTAAGATTTCATTTATTGCTTTGACAGAGAGAGTATGCGCACAAATAGGGGAGTGGCAGAAGGAGAGGGAGAAGCAGGCTCCCCGCCAAGCAGGGACCCCGACGTGGGGCTCGATCCCAGGAGCCCGGGACCATGACCTGAGCCGGAGGCAGCCGCTTAACCGCCTGGGCCTCCCAGGCGCCCTGTATTTTCAGTGTTATAAGGAATAGTCAAATTGCTTTCCAAAGCAGCTGTAGTAATTCACACTCCCAACCCCACAGTCTTAAGAGTTCTTGTTTCCCCACCTGTGAATCCGTCATTACTGGTCAGGCTTCTGTCTGGTGGGTCTGAAGGTCTAACCTCACACTTCAACTTAATGCTCCCGAGTGAAACGCCTTGTGTATGTGGAAGCAGCCGCTGGGGCTTCCTCTGCAGGGCTCACTCCCAGGGCAAGTCTGTGTTCCCGTCCGTTGTCTTCTGCTACCGATCTGTCGTAGTTCCTCACATATTTCGAATATTTAATCTTTTGTCTTTTGCTACTCTTGCAAACATCCTCTCCTGCTCCGGGAGTACTGTTTCCAGCGCTAGAAGATACTGTAAGTACTGTTTCCAGCACTAGAAGATACTGCGGACGTACAAATGTCTGCAGTCTGTCATGTTTCGGAGTGTCCTCACTTTGCTTCCACGTACTGCTGCGTCAGAAATAGTGCGGCTGATCCTGCCAGTGTCCTTGGAACCGGCCCACCACACAGCTTTCTGGAACATTCTCCTCGCTGAGCTCCAGTGCATGGTTGCTGTGACCACCCTGTGGGCGTGGAAGTAGCTTTATAAGGAGGGTTAGTGGAAGAGAGAGTGTATAGCAGCTCACGTGCCCTGGGCCCCGAGCCTCAGAGGGCCGAGGCCATGCAGAGCTCCCCGGGCTCTGTGTCAGGTGCTGTCACAGACCATTCCTCCCGTGTTCCCTGAACGTACCCTGACCCCGGCTCCCTGCCGCCTCAGCTTTCTGTAATGGGAACAGACGAGATGCGCAGTCCGCTTCGTGAGCATTCCCCCATGGGTCCAGCCACCTGATCCTTGACCCCGTAGACACACACCCCACGACTCCCCCCACACGCCAGGAGCAGTCAGCCCCCTCTGGAAGCCCACTGCCACCCCACCTTTTGGGGCGGGGGTCGCAAGAGGAAATGGCAAGGGGGTTGTGGGCACCAGCCTCTTGCCAAGATTAAGAATGTTTTTGTCTTGGGACGCCTGGGTGGCTCAGTTGGTTAAGCGGCTGCCTTCGGCTCAGGTCATGATCCCAGCATCCTGGGATCGAGCCCCACATCGGGCTCCTTGCTCAGCAGGGAGCCTGCTTCTCCCTCTGCCTCTGCCTGCCACTCTGTCTGCCTGTGCTCACTCGCTCGCTCTCCCTCTCTCTCTCTGACAAATAAATAAATAAAATATTTATTTAAAAAAAAAAAAAAAAAGAATGTTTTTGTCTTTTGTCTTTAACGTTGACCACTGAGGAATGACTGGGGAGTGATAGCGTTTTAGCACACCTGTCCAAACCCTACACACTGTTTCCCTTTGGAGAGTCGTTCTGTGTAGGCTTGTAATCATCTTCTCTCTTTAATTTGCTTTTAATTAAATTATATTTATTCTGTAATTGTTAACCCTGGAGCACACTGCTCTTCCCTCTGAAGGGTTCGTCTTCATGAGACTTGTAGGCGGGGGTTGTATCTGCAGGTGACGTAACGAGATCATTCATGTGTCTCTTCACTAGCGTCTTGCTCTGGTGTGGCGTGTCTGTTACAGTGGATGAACCAGGGTCAGTACGTGGTTGACAGCTGTTGGTTTACGTTGGGGCTCATGCTGTGTATCACACGTGTTGTGTGTGTATCTGCACAAACAATGAAGTGTGCATTCCCAACACCGGTGGTGTCTCCATCGTTTAGATCCGGCGTCTTGTAGGACAGTGAGATTGCCCAGCATCCCAGTACCACCTTTTGAATCCGCTGTGTGGAACGCTCTCTCTTGTTCCAAAGAAAGAGCCATAATGAAAGTGGGCAGGTAAAGCTTACACAGCACTTTGGGTTTTCAAAGTACTTCTCGACATTAAAGAGTTCACTCAACTTTCTCTGCATCTGGAGGAAAACTTCGAAGCCGAAGGTGGGAAATAAAGTCTATTTTGATGTTCCTTAGTGTGGTGTTTAAGAAATGCAGAGGCGGGGTGCCTGGGTGGCTCAGTGGGGTAAAGCCTCTGCCTTCGGCTCAGGTCATGATCTCAGGGTCCTGGGATCGAGCCCTGCATTGGGCTCTCTGCTCAGCAGGGAGCCTGCTTCCTCCCCGCCCCCGCTCTGCCTGCCTCTCTGCCTACTTGTGATTTCTCTCTGTCAAATAAATAAATAAAATCTTTTAAATAAATAAATAAATAAATGCAGCGGCTCCTCTCATACGGAGTCCAGGTCTGCGTGCTAAGTGGGAATTCTTAGAGCTGCGTACGATGGTGTCCTGTGAAATCGTATTTCGGGACTGAGTCCTGACAGGTTACCAAGTCAAACTGAAACTGATGAGGCAGACACTTGACTTGGACGCCAACCCTCTTACCCCTCCTCCATCTCCGCACTCCTCCGGGAGGGAAGGTAGATCGTCACTGGCCTCTCGTTCTCTGCCTTCTCTCCGGAATCGCGGTTCACATTTCTGGTTCCCAGTCCAAATCTGAAAGCTCTTCTCCAGCACGTAACCATACGTGATGGCTCAGAACTGGTGGTCCCACGTGCTTCAAACATCTTATTTTGTTTTCTGTGACAAAATTAGCTCACCTCTCAGAGTTCACCTCTCCTGCTCAGGTCACGTTTCTAGTTTATGCCGGAGCTCTTGGGCGTTTATTGTGTGACGCGCATTTTCCTCACTCTGAGCAAGCTGGGTGTTAATTCTACTGCTTTTCACAGGCTCTTCATTTTAATGAAGTTTGGCATTTCCAGTCTTTTCCTAGAAGAAATCCTTATAGACATGGAAGTATTCCATTTGGGGTTCCATTGCTATTGTTAGAACACCCCTGACCCAGGGCGCCTGGGTGGCTCAGTGGGTAAAGCCTCTGCCTTCAGCTCGGGTCATGATCTCAGGGTCCTGGGATCGAGCCCCACGTCGGGCTCTCTGCTCCGCGGGGAGCCTGCTTTCCCTCTCTCTGTGCCTGCCTCTCTGCCTGCGTGTGATCTCTCTCTGTGTGTCAAATAAATAAATAAAATCTTGAAAAAAGAACATTTAAAAAAAAGAATACTCCTGAACCTGTCTCACACAAGAACGGCTGCGGTGACAGACCAGGTCACACACAGCCCTCCCAGACTCCTGTGGAGGTGGTGTGTCGGTGGCTCGTGCACCAGAACGGCCCTGGATTTCCCATTTACCTAATAAATCACTGGGAAACTTCAGCATGTGCTTGGTATGCTTGTGGGGCTTTGTAATTTAAAATGCAGAGCCAGGGGCACCTGGGCGGCTCAGTCAGCGAAGCATCTGCCTTCAGCTCTGGTCATGATCTCAAGGTCCTGAGATCAAGTCCCGTGTCAGGCTCCCTGCTGGGTGAGGGGGGTTGCATCTCCTTATGCCCCACCCCCTGCTGATGTGCCCCTGAGCTGGCTCTCTCTCAAAAGTAAATAAATAATCATTTAACACAGTGCAGCATTGAAGGTGCAGGCAGTTTTGTTGAGGATTGTTTTTACAGCGAAGGTGGGGACACCGCATTCTTTGTCAGCCAGAGCCATCCAGCGCCCCGTGTCCCAATAACCGGGCAGTGAAAGGAGAGACACCAGCGGTGCGGCCCCTCCTCAGGCTGTCGGAGAATCGAGAACAAGGCAAGACCAGCAGAGCCGAGGGAGATGTCCAAGGAAACATGTGCAGAGCCGTAATGCCCAGGCGGAGTCCTCCGAATGTGCGCTGTTAGTGCGGGCCAGAGGGCCCGTGCGGTCCCTGTAGGTGCTCTCTGCTGGACGTCTGCACAGCTGGACCTCACGGCAGGGTGGCCCCATCCCAGGAGCCCTGCCCTGTCCCGAGAGGATGCCGTCCACCCAGCACACGGCAGAGTTGTGCTGCTGAAGGAAGGGGCACACCCCTGCACAGAGAAGCTAAGTGTCTCCGCTCATCTGAGTCTGTTCTCTCTGCCCAGCACGAGGCCTGCTTCATTTCTGATTCCTCTCTGCCTCTGTGCTTAGCAGTGTGGGCTTGCTGCATGGCAAAGGACCCTCAGAAATGAATTTTATAGGAGTATTTTCATTTAATGTTTCCTAAATGATTAATGAGAATGCTTCCACCAGCCTGGTCATGACTATACTTGGGAATCTTCTAGAAAAACAGATCCACTGGGAATGATTTGTCCTTACAGATACTGACTAGCCCTATATTTCAAGGCATGCTGTCCCTGCAGGAGAGAGGCCTCGGGCTAGTGGGAAAGGCGTGCACGTTTCAGCACTCAGCACCACTCAGCCTTGAGGGTTTCACAGAGTCCCAGCATCAGACACCGGAGGTGGGGTCTGGCCGGACTAAGACAATCAATCAGGTAAAGGTGCTTTGATCTGCTTTTCCTTAAAAGTCCAAACACCCAGATTCATGTCACTGGGAGCCACGTTGAGTGTCACCTGCGGCCACCCCACCCAGGGCTCTCTGCCGGCAGTGTGGTGCCCATGCTGTGAGGGGCGCGGGATTGGCAGATGCACACGAGCAGGGCCAGAGAGGTCCGCAAACTGCACCCAGAGGGAGGCTGACGTGAGGGAGCGGTACCACCAGCCCGAGCGGACAGCAGTGCCTTCCCTGCCCCAGAACCCCAGGCGCATTCCGTCTGCACAGGAGAAGCGGGGGACAGAGGCCTCGTGCCAGCAAGGGATCCAGGAGTCCACGGAGTAGTTCCCTCTCACTGTTACATCAGGGCAAGGGAGCATGTGTTAATAGTTCTAAAATAACATGCTACATTTTTTCTTAACATAAAAGAATTTTTGCTTCACTAGTATTAGTTTTGTGATTTTATTATGTCCCCACATTCAAGGAAGACGTGGGTGAATTTTGTCTTTTCCCCCCCCTTGGAAAGCCACTGTGAGAGCTGCTGTACACATGCAGGACCGAAGGGAGCCGAGAAACCCCACGTTGGGGGCAGGAGTGTGGGTCACCTCTGCCCGGGCCAGCTCTGCGCACAGGGGCCGAAGCGCAGACGAGCCCAGCAGGGCTCACGTGCACTCACGGCTTCTGCACTCTCCCATCCCCTCGCCCCGGTTCACCTCTGAACGCCTTGTATTTGTCCTAGAAAGAGCAGCCAATAGTGGGGAAACAGCATGTAGCTAAGGAGGGAGACTTGCGCCGTGCAGTGCGTGATGGATATTGTGATGCTGACGGCCAGTCGAGGCTGGGAGTGTGCAGGCCTGTCCAGGCAGGTGCAGATGGCGGCTGGAGGGCCCTGGGGTTGGGACGCTTTAAACTCACGTCAGGGAGGCCGTGGGTTGGAGCAGGGCTTTTTCAGTGTTCCTGCGCACCCAGGGCTCCCGGGGCCTGGGCGGAGGCAGGGTCTCGCACGGTAGGTCCCCGCAGGGCCCCAGTCGGCAGTTGGGGGAAGGACCATGCTGAGAGGTGGGGGTCCGTGTAGTTCCGCATATTCCATAGGGGTTCTTCTTAGCTTTGAGCTCACCTCGGGCGTCTGATGCTTTCCGAAACCTGTTGATATCTCCCTCTACCTGCCTGCATATCTTTATGCGATGAATTAAAATAGTTTTAATTTACTTTTCATCTCCTTCAGCTAAAAGTAAATATTTCATTTGAAGCTGTGAACTTTGCAGCTTCTCATACCATACAGAAACATTTTTTATACAGAAACATTTTTATAACATTCATCAAACTACAGACCACTTTTCTGTGGTTTAACTACGAACAGACTGCTCGCTTCACCAGTGGCACTCCGCAAGTTCATGTACAAAGCAATCAGTACTTAGAAAGTATTTTCCATAGAATTCAACCTACTTAGGCACTTAGGTCAGCTCCCAAAGGTCTCTTTAACCATTAAATGTATCTTGAATAGAGGACTAATATCACTCCTTCAACTATAACTGGCTACCATATTTAGTATTTCTTTTTTTTTTTTTAAGATTTTACTCATTTTTGTATTTGATAAAGAGAGAGAGATCACAAGTAGGCAGCGAGGCAGGCAGAGAGAGAGGAGGAGAAGCAGGCTCCCCACCGAGCAGAGAGCCCGATGAGGGGTTCGATCCCAGGACCCTGAGATTATGACCCAGGTCGAAGGCAGAGGCCCAACCCACTGAGGAACCCAGGTGCCCCCATATTTAGCATTTCTAAGAAAAAATATATTTTAATTCCAATTTGAGATCCCCAAAACACAGTCTTTTTTTCCTTCTTAAGGAATGGATCCAATTTTATCTTTTTTCATGTGGCCTTCTACATACCTCAGTGGTGCTTACTGAAAACTACATTTTCCTTTTCAGTAATTTGGGGATACTGTCTTTTTGTACACTAAATTCTGAGTGCAGTCGAGTTTCTCTTTTTTTAATTAATATTTATGTTTAAGGTTGTTTCAGATTTACAGAAACATTGAACAGATAGTACAGAGAGTTCCATATACCCTCTCTTCTGTGCAGTTTTCATTAATATCCTGTATTATTGTTAACGTCTTGCATTTGCGTAGGACATTTGTTACAATAGATTGGTACATTGTTATTAAAATCCGTGTTAGAACTCACTTCTGGTGGTGTACGTTCTTTGAGTCTGGACAAACGGATAAAGATTTGTATCTGTCATTATGGTATCCCATAGAATAGTTTCACTGCCCTTTGAACATCCTCTGTCTTCCCTCCCGCCTAGCCTCAGGAAACCGCTGATCTTTTGACTGGCTTCGTAGACTTGCCCCTTGTAGGTTGTCCTCTTGCTGGAATCCTGTAATATGCAGCCTTTTCAGGCTGGCGTCTTCTACGTAGCCAGGTGCATTTAGGATGCCTCCAGGCCTTTTTGTGGTTTGGTAGCAAATTTCATTTTAGTTCTGAAAAGTATTGTCTGGATGTACCACAATTTATTCACTTACCTGTCAGAAGACATCTTGGCTGCTTCTGGTTTGGGGCAATGACGAATGAAGTCACTTTCTTGTGCCCAGTGTTGTGTGGACACACATTCTGAAGTTACGTGGGTAAATACACGGACCATACGGTACGCCTGTGTTTGGTGTTGTAGCCCCCGCCGGTCTTCCGGAGCACTTGTAGCATTTGCGCATGCGCCAGTGGTGAACGAGCGCTCCTGTTGCTCCACATCTTCACCGGCATGTGGTGTCGCCAGCTTTCTGGATTTTAACCATTCTCATGGGTGTCGAGTGATACTGTTACATTGTTTTCATTTGCAGTTTGTAGCTCCCTAATGACATGTCTATGATGGGGTGCGTTTTTCTTGCTTTTTTCTTCATCTGTATACCTTTATCAAGGTATCTGTTCAGATCTGTTGTCCATTTACTGAGTTGTTTTCTTACTGTTGATTTTTAAGAGTTCTTTGTGTATTTGGATACAAGCCCCTTACCAGATGTGTGTTTTGGTGATATTTTCTCCGTCTTTGGCTTGTCGTCTTCTTCTCTTGACAACCTCTTTCACAGGGCAGTTTTTAATCTTAAGAGTCTAGTGTTTGTTCGTTTTTCTCTTTTATGGATCTTGTTTTTGCGTTTGTATCTAAAAAGTTATCACCAGACCCAGGTCGCTTAGATTTTCTCTTGTGTTCCGTTCTAGACATTTCACAGTTTTGCATTTTACATTTAGGTCTGTTACCCATATTGACTTGAGCTTTGTGAAGGGTTGGAGGGTCTGCGTTGAGATGATTTCCCCCCACTTAGGTATCTGGTCGGCCCAGCGGCGTTTGCCGAAGGGACTGCCCTTTCTCCATTGACTTAGCTTTAGCCCCCGTCAGAGATCAGTTGACTGTATTTATGAAGCCTGCTTCTGGGCTTCCTGTTCTGTTCCATGGACATGTCCCGTTCTTCTGCTAGTGTCACGCACGGTCTCTGTCCCACCACCGTCACAGGAAGTTGTGAAGCCGGGCAGTGTCTGTTCTCTGGCTTTGCTCATCTCTTCAGTGTCGTGGTGAAAATTTATGACCTTCTCCCTCCCCACGTATAGCTACGAATCCGGACGTCCACGTCCACAGAATCACAGGGGGCTTTGGCTGCGATTGCTTTGGTTCTGCAGATGAAGCAGTGAGAACGGACCCCTAGGCACCGTGGAGTCTTCCTGTCTGTTCCGGGAGCACCTTTCCCATTACTCACATCTCCGCTTTCTCTCACCAGAGCCTTATGATTTGACTCATAAAGACTTTGTGCACGTATTGCCAGATTTATATCTTACTATTTCATTTATGTTGGAGTTAACATAAATGCTACTGTTTTTTGGGTTGGGCTTTGTTTTTGTTTTTGTTTTTTGAAGAAGTGTTTCTTCTCTCCTTTTTTTTTCTTAAAGATTTTATTTATTTATTTGAGAGAAAATGCACCAGCAGGGGGGAGAAGCAGAGGGAGAGGGAGAAGCAGGCTCCACGCTGGGCAGGGAGCCTGGCACGTGGGTGGATCCCAGGACCCTGAGATCATGACCTTCAGTGGCTGAGCCACCCAGGCACCCCAATGTTCTTGTGTTTTTAACTTCAAATTTCGGTTATTCATTGCTGGTGTAAGTCCAACCAGTTGACTTACAGATTAACCTTGTATCTGTTCCTTTACTTGCTTATTTCTTGAGGAAGATTGTTTTTGTTTTTTGTCAGTTCTTTGGGATTTTTCGTGTAGATGATTTTATAATCTGCAAAAACAGTTTTATTTCTTCTTTCTAACCTATACACCTTTTTCCCTATTTTTTTTTTTTTTTGTCTTATTGCATTAATTGGGACTTCTAGTCTCATGTGCAGTAGTAGTGGGAAAAAGAGGACGTCCTTTCCACGTCCAGGGTCTTAGGGGGAAAACATTTAGTTTCTCGTCGCTAAGGCTATTGTTAGCTATAGGCTTCTGTAGATGTCCCTTATCAAGCGGAGGAAGTTCTCTGTTCTTTGCTGAGAGTTTTTATCACGACATATTTGGTCAGATGTGGTTTTCGCATTTGTTGGTACACCATGTACCTTTTCTTGTTTAGCCTCTTGGATGTGATGGGTTACATTGATTTTTGAGTGTTGGACCGGGCTTTCGTAGCTGAAATAAATCCCACTTGGTCATGGTATATAATTCCTTTTATACACCTTTGGGTTTGATTTGCTAATTTTTTGTTGGATTCCGTTTAATTGGATTTGATCTGCCGATTGTTGACGATATCTGTATCTGCGTTCCTGAGCCGTACTGGTCTATAGTTTTCTTTTCCTGTGATGTTGTTGTCTAGTTTGGGTATTAACGTACTGCTAGCCTCATAGAAGAGATGAGGCAGTATCCCCTCTGCATCTATTTCCTGGAACAGAGTGGAGAGAATTGGTATCATTTCTTCCCTAAATGGTCGGTGAAGTTCACCAGTGAAACCATTTGGGCCTGGTGCTTTCTGTTTTGAAAGGTTATTATTTCTTGATTTAATTTTTAAGTAGATGTTGGCCTAATCAGATTATCTCTTCCTTTTTGTGTGATTTTTATTAAATTGTATCTTTGAGGGAATTAGTCCATTTCATCTAGGTTACAAAATTTGTGGTCATGGAGTTCTTCATAGTATTCCTTTATTATCTTTTTAACGTCCATGTAATCAGTAGTGATGACCTCTCATATTTCTGATATTAGTAATTCATGTCTTCTCTTTCATTTCTTTGTTAGCCTGGCTAGAGGTTTATCAATTTTATTAATTTTGTCAAAAACCCAGCTTTGAGTTTTATTGGTTTTCTCTGTTGATTTCCTATTTTCAATGTCACTGATTTCTGCTTTAATTTTTATTTTCTTTTTCTTCTATATTGCCTGCCTCTCTCTAGTAGTCTAAGGTGGAACTTGCTGATTTTGACATTTTCTTTCTTTTCAAATATATTCATCTAATGCTGTAAAATGCCCTCCTAGCACTGCTTTTGCAGCATCTCACAAATTTTGATAAGTTGTACTTTGAATCTCATTTAGCTCCAAATGATTTTGCATGTCGTTTTAACCACAGACACTTTCTCGGGTGCGTGGGCACTTGCACTGTGCACAGCTCATGCTTCCTGCCACCTCGTCTTGTATTCAGTCCATTTACAAACCAGTTTGGGAACATGCAGTAGAAAGTTGTGTCTGTGCTTATCCTACAGAACTTACAGAGTTCTAGAGATACTCTCTGTCTGCAGATGAATTCTGACCCACGCCGGAATGATTATCACCTGCCCTTGACTTGATGCGAAGGGGCGGAAATGATACCATGAACGCATGGCCTGCCAAGGTAGCACAGTCCTGTAGTGAGCGATGCTCACGGTCAAGACGCTTCTTTCCAGGAAGCAGAGACAACTGATTCCAGAATGGAAATTCAGTCATTCATCCTCTTCAGACATAGGAATTATGTAGTGTTCTAGTGTTCTAAAAAACCAAGGCGGGGGGGACATGTTCCACACACACAAAAAAAAAACATTTAAAATTCAGTAACTGTCATCTTTCTTTTCTCCGGACTTAAAATCACCACCGAACCTACATTTCGTGGAGTTCCTTATTTGTGACTTCCCTGTAGGTCTTCCTTCTGTCTTTGTTAAACACCACAGAGCATCCCAGCATGTCAGGGGAAGGAGCAGCTCGGCTGGGAAGCCGTCTTGGTGCGGCTCACGGGGGACTCTCCCTGGCGATTAGCGGTCCGGTGGGCGGGCAGAGGACGGAGAGGCTGAGTCGCTCGCAGGTGTCCTATAGCTTGTTTGCTGGCCATCTCCAAACTGTGCTCTGCATCCAGACATTTCCCTCCAGGCTGTGTGGAAGAGCGCTCCTCTGACTCTGCAGGGCCGCCCGTGTTGTCCTCACATCATTATCTCCCGTGCGACCAGCTCCGGCTGTTTGGTTATTTTGATGGTTTTTATGTACTTCGTGTGTGTACCATATGTCAGACTCGAATCCTGGGAGAAGAGACATGACCTCAATAAAGACATCCCCTCAGCCTGGCCGACGCGGCCACAACCAGACACCGTCTCAGTTCGCCTCGGGGGCAGCCCTTCTTCGGAGAGCTGCCCTCGTCCCCCCGCGGCTCGCTGGCCGATGGTCCCCGGGGGCCGGGCCTGGGGGCGGAGTTTTCAAGCGCAGCTCCCTTGCCTGCTGTCGGAGCACCTGTTGCAGAGCCTTTGCCCAGAGCCACACACACACGCGGGCGCACACACACGTGTACACGCACTCACACATCACCGAATCGGGCTAAGCTCCAGCCTCGACCTGGGCCTGAGACTCACCTTCGCTCCCGTTCCTTCCCTCTTACGTGCTCGCGGACCGTCCTTTCAGGGTCTCCTTCTAGGGACTCCAGCCTAAGTCAGCAGCCTCCTGCTTGAGCTTGTCATACCAAAAACACGTTTCAAAACTCCTTGAGTGTTTTGTGCTTTCTTTTACTGGAGGAGGAGGCAGTCCCTCGTTAAAGCACAGCTATGGGAACGGTAGTGACCTCCACCTTTCTCCTCTGGCAGTTGTCTAGGACATACGTCTGCACGGCTTTACCGAGAAAACCGGCAGGTATTTTATCCCTGGCATCGTTGGATATTTTACCAAGAAATGCAGGGATTCTGTCGGCCCGTCTGCGGGGACATTGGCTGTTCCCTCCTTGAAGTGTGTGAAGTATGAAAGCATGCTGAAGGATAGCGGACTGACTCAACTTTGACTTTGATTCCAGGCTCCATGGTCCCCTTCTCGATGCGGATCCTGCACGCGGAGCTTCAGCAGTACCTGGGGAATCCGCAGGAGGCCCTGGACAGACTCCACAAAGTGAAGGCCGTCTGCAGCAAGGTAGCGATGGCTCCGTGGTCACCTGCTCTGTCCTCCTCCCCTCCCAACAGAGAGTGCGCCCTCGGGGCGCACCACACCACTTCCTGCCCAGCCCTCCCCGATGGCCGCTGATGGCCGCCGTCACCGCTGCCCCAGAAAGGGGGACCCAGTGCATCCTGACCAGTACTCTTTGTTCTCACTGAAATTGCTTTAGGGGGCAGTGAATGTTTTCTGGCAACACTTAGGGCCCGAGATCCTTGTTCCTTAGTTGTTGCTGTTGTGGAGGGACGATGAACACACAGTATTGCGTCTGTCTCGGGGTACCGCACAGTGATTCAGCGGCTGTGGACATTAGGGAATCCTCGCCATGGAAAGTTGTGACGGTGTTGCTGGCTGCAGTCCCCGTGCTGTCTGTTAGCTCCCTGTGTCTTAGTTACTGTCCACCTGGAGGGTTTGCCCCTCTCATCCCCTTCACCTGTTCCATTCTTCCCCTCCCTCTGGCAGCCGTCAGTTTGTTCTCTGTGTCTGAGTCTGTTTCTGTTTTGTTCGTTTTGCTTTTTAGATTTCACATGTAGGTGAAGGCATACAGTGTTTCTTTGACTTATTTCACTCAGATGACTGTCTGTAGAGCCACCCGTGTCGCAGATGGCAAGATTTCACTCTCTTGACAGCTGAGTAACTGCGTTGTGTGTCTGCACCGCACTGTTTTTACCCACTTGTCCGCTGACCGACATTCAGGTGGCTGCCACGTCTGGACTGTTATTATACACAGTCCTGTAAGGAACATAGAGAGGCCCACGTCTTTTTGAATTCACGCTTTCATTTTCCTCAGATAAGTGACCAGAAGTAAGCTTGCTGGATCGTACACTAACTCTGTTTTTAATTTTTTGAAGAACCTCCATGTTGTTTTCCAGAGTGGCTGCACCAGCTTGCGTTCCCTCCGGCGATGCCCAGGGTGCCGCTTTCTTCACACTCTCCCCGACACTTGTTTTTTCTTGCCTTTGATACCGGCCGTTCTGAGAGGTGTGAGGTAACACCGCGTTGTGGTGTTGGTGTGCATTTCCACGACGGTGAATGATGCTGCGCCTCTTTCCATGTGCCCATTGGCCGTCCCAACGTCTTCTTTAGAAAACCAGTCTGTTCAGGCCCTGTACCTGGTTGAGTTTTTCACATTGACTTTTCTGAGCTCTTTATATATTTTGGATATCAGAGATGTCATTTGCAAATATCTTCTCCTGTTTAGTAGGTTCCCTTTTCATGTTGTTGCTGATTTCCCTCGCTGTGCAAAAGCATTTTAGTTTGATATAGTCCCATTTGTTTATTTTGGGGTTTTTTTTTTGTTGTTCTTGCCTGAGGAGACAGATCCAAAAAAATATCACTAGTACCAGCGTCCGAGAGCTTCCTGCCTATGTTTTATTCTAGAAGTTTTATGGTTTCAGTTTTACATGTAAGTCTTTATCCGTTTTGAATTCATTTCTCTGTCTGGTATAAGAAAGTAGTCTGGTTTCATTCTTCCGCATGTGGCTGTCCGGTTTTCCTGACCTTGATCGAAAAGACGGTCTCTTCCCCATTACATATGCTTGTGTCCTTTGTCGTAGATAAAGTAACCATAGAAGGATGACTTGCGTTCTTAGCTCTGTCCGACCGCATTTTCCTTTCTCTTTTTTTGGAAGACTACACTTTTTTTTTTTTTTAAGTTGGTTTATGTAACGTGTATTGTATCACCATTTGCAGAGGTAGGAGAGTTCGGTGATTCATCAGCCGCATACAACACTGTTGTGTGACATACGATGTCACTCACATGTGGGATTTAAGAGAGGTTTGTGTCTGACCCAGCTGTGCGTCAGGACGGTTCTAACCAGGCTTGTTCACCTGGCAGGTGTGTCTGGGTACCTGCTGTGCACGGCAGGGGGAGGGGTGGTGACCGTACATCTGTGTCCTCTGCGAGCATCCTGGGCAAGTGCTCGTCTTACCCCGCCGTGTTCGTTCAAGCCTCTCGTCAATACATCCTGGTCATGCAGAAGGTCTGTGGTCATGCCAGAATTCATTTACTCAAGACGGACAAAATCTAAAAATAGGAAAATAGGAAAGGCCAGCACGGCACTCTTGGGACAGCGTGGACTTGGTGGGTTCAGGTTAGTTCTGTGGCTGGATTGCTTGTGTGCAGGTCTGCTTGTGGCACGGCCCGTGGTCCTTGGTCTTCCCCTTACACACGAGAGGTCAGAGATTAGGCTCCGAGACTCGGAGGTCGCATCCAGCAGTAGCAAGCTGGTTTTCTGAGTCCATCACAGCCAGTGGGAAACCCAAGGAAGGATTTAAACCAGAGGCTGTTGGCCAGCACGGTTCCCGCATGCTCTGTGCTCTTTCCTGGGTCTTTCAGCCACCCCCGTCCCCGGCTGTGCCAGAGGTCAAACACCCGTGGTGACCATGCTGGTCATGGGATCGCCATCAACAGGCGAGCTGCGCTCACACCGGAACAGATGCTGTGCCTCGTGTCATACCCCTGTCACCTCCATTACTGCTCCCAGTGGCTCTTGAGGTCATGGCGTCCCCGTTGTGCAGCTGTGGAGACGGAGCCTCACGGACTGAGTCACCAAACTGGGACAGTGAACTGGCAGAGGAGCCTGGACTAAAACAGGTCACCTGGTTCCAGAAATCTGGTCCCTGCTCGTCCGTGGAGTCAAACTGCAGTCCCCCCTGCTCCCCGCAAGTGCACTGTGTTCCCTGCCATCTTGGGAGGGGGGCCCTCCCGAACTTGCCCTCGTGTGGCCACTCCCGCTGCCCTCGCTCTGCCGGTGGTTGGTCCCCGTGGGTTTAGGGAACCGAGGGCTCTGCGCCAGTGAGGAGTCAAAACCATGACGTGGCATCTCCTCGGGTGACATTCTCCACCTGCCCCTCCCTCGGTTTTCCTTCTGCTGCCTGCACCCCTGTCCCCAGCCTCCTGCCTGCCCCGGGCCGGCGGTGGTGAGGTCTGGGGCACGGGCTCAGCACAGCCCTGGCGCACATGGCTTGGCCCGGCAGTGTCCGGCTATGGGCATGGAGCCGGGCCACCCCCTCGGGTCTTCAGCACAGATGGGGACAGGCGGGAGGTCGGTGCTGAAACTGCATGTGGCGGCCTTGGACCAATCAGGAGCCTTGATGCTGGTCTGAGATGCTTTCCTCAAGGACGGTCTGCAAACCCGAGTCCTTGTTTCTGGGAAGAAAGCGGAGTTACTCGGTTCACATTCCCCAAAGAGCTCTCTGTCTTGTGTTTCCGGTGTTCGAGTGGTGTCTGTTGCTGGTCTTCAGGGTCATTTTTGCAGGCCGGGGCTTTCAAGTGAGATGCTTGGGGCGGGGTGAACATGGACACCAGACCGGGGTGGTGCAGGGCTGCCACCCCTCGGGAAGGAAGGCGGCTGGGTCACCTCAGGCTGCTAGAGCACGCTGCTGTCTGTGCCGGCAGTCGCTCTGAGCCATGCGGTGCGGTCATTGCCCCGAGTGCAGCTTCGGCCCCAGCGTGGAGCTCCCAAACGGGAAGAGACCGCCTCCTGCAGCAGCCGCAGGGAGCAGCTGGGGCGGATGAGGAGGAACCGCCACCACCCGTGGCCGCAGCCTGAGGGGGCCGGCATTCTCTCTGCAGGTCGGGGCTCCGTCACCCACCTTCTTGGGAGACAGCCCAGATGGGGGAGTCTCCCCTTGATTCCACTCTGTGCCACCTTAACCACAGGAGGGGGGCACCGGATATGGGGTGTCCCGGAGACAGCAGACATGGGGTGTCCCAGGACCTGCCAGGCCTGGGGTATCAAGGCTTGATGTGGTTTCCAGATGGTTATCTCGGCCATTACAGCCATGATGTGGGAAATGATTTGTGACCCGAGACTAGCTGTGGAAGCCAGCCACAGGGCGGTGGGCCGGTCAGGGCGGTGGGCCGCAGGGCGGTGGGCTGGTCAGGGCCGTGGGCCGGTCTCAGAGCTGAGTCCGGACCACTGCCCGGAAGCGCAGCCGCTTGTTAGCTGTGTGGGTGCCAGGAACACAGGCCCTTTCATTGTTTTCTTTTCCCAGTCTCATGTTGTGTTAGCCTATATTCGTTTTATAGTTAGTTGTTCTTTGTTGCCAAAAACTATACAGGCCTGAGGGTGACGGGGGGCAAAGGTAAGCCGGTGGCGCGGCTGGCTGCAGGAGGCGGCCCAGGGGTGGGTCTGGCTCCCGGTAGGCAGGACAGCATGTGGCTGTCAGTGGCCGCCAGCCATGGTGCAGAGGAGGCCAGGCTTTCCCCAACATGGACTCCTCATATCCTACTGGGGAGCCCAAGATTAGGTCGTGGCCGTGAGTCCTGGGCAGCCCGGCTTCAGCAGCACGTCACTTGTGGTCTTTTCCGTGAGGTCGGAAGTGTCTGGCTAAATGTGACTGCACCAGTGAAGGGTGATGTGTACCTTGATTTAAACGAGTCTGCCGTGCTCCCAGGGCATGGAAAGTGGGGACCGTGGTCGGAGCAGCTGGTGCCTCCTTCCTGCGGGCCCGGCCTCTGGCTGCCCTGCAGGCTACTCTGCCACCAGCCCCAAGACACCTTCCCAGGCCAGTTGGGAAACAGCCAGAAGAACACGTGTCTGGCCCTGCTGGCCTGAGTAGATCCAGCCCATAAATAATGATGCCAGAGTAGCCTGAGGTGTGGGCTGTCGCTGATACGGACCCACGGCTGTGGTTTTGAGTTCAGCTCTGTCCCTCCCACGCCCCAGGTGAGCCTGGCAGCGGGTACCGTGTCAGAGAAGTGCTGGTTTAGAGACCCCACAGCGGAAGGAGCTGGGGGGGGAAGACACATGTCTGCGCACCCTGGAAAACTCTAGAAAGAACGCACTCAGCAGTGTCGATGCAGGTTGTCTCTACTGATGAGTGCTAGTAAGGCAGAGGAGAGAGCTGTTTCTAGGAAGGGTTAATATCTTCTAAGAGTGGAGCCAAGAATGGCCGTCGTCAGCCCCACTGGCCAGCTTCTCGGGAGCGTTCAAGGAGGCTGGCCATCAGCATGCCAGCAATGTCTGGCCACTGCCAGGCCTCGCCTGACCCAGACAGTTCTGCTGCCCCCCCCCTTTGCTGCTCCAGCAGAGAGCAAATTGATTGTGGCTTATTCAGTTAAGGTGGGTGTGATTGGCGGGTGAGGAGAGGTAATTCAGAGATTGGAGATGACTCCTGCTTCCTGGCTCGAGGCGGTCTCTGCCCTTTGCCATAGATCCTCGGGCTCCCACTGTGCGTGCCCGGAGAGTACTAGCAGGAGGTGACAGGAGGGTCCTCGTTGTTGAGGATCAGGCTGGGAGAGGCTCAGGCTCCTGGCCCCATGCATGTTCAGAGTGTAGCTCACAGGAGCCCCCAGGTGTCCCTGTCATTGGGGTTTTGCAAGATTTGTCTTAACTTGTGGTGGAAATTTACACCCTTAGACACGTCAGGTTGCATCCTTGCGAGTCTTAGGACGTGGGCTTGGGAATGTGGGCCGCGCCCTCAGCAGGTGCAACCTAGCATGAAATCCAATGCCCCAGAAGTGAAGCACGAGGCACGGAAGTTAGGGACCGGTACAGCCCGACTCAGGCCTGCTAGCCCAGCAGGGAGTGGGCCTCGGCGGAATGAGGAGGTCTGGAATTCTGCATTCTGCACTTGTGTATCTCGGCATTGCGTAGTCTCTCCTTCTGTGATCTGCATGGGAAGAAGAGAACGTTCTTTCAGGGTGTGAACTCCCGGAGGATAGTGTCTGTCCACAGGCAGTGGTTGGGAGGGGCTAGAGTCAGGCAGACAGGGAAGCTTTCCGGGGGCAACTCAGGCTCTACCTGGCGGAGTGACTGATGCTTGAGAGCCCGGAGCTCCTCCTCTGTAGGTGTGGGGGGCCACCAGCTGCCTCGGGGCTGCACGCAGGTTAGCTCGGGGTGTAGACCAGCGACTTGGCATGGTGCCTGGTCCGTGAAGTGTTTAATGTTCCTTGAGTGGCTTGAAGCAGCTCCAGGAAACCTCTTGTCACTTTGGAAAGCCTCTTTTCCAGAAGTTCCCCTAAGAGACTGTGGTGAGGATAGGTGGGTTTCGGGCTTCCTAGAGAAATCCAAGCCCCTGTAGGGAAGACCTGCTCTCATTTTGGTCTTGACTCAAGTAGGTTGTTAATCTTTGGGTCCTTGAATTAGGACCAGCCACCAGTTGTCTGTACACTGGACGCTTCGTGCATAAAACCCATTCCCCAGGGAAGCCTGGGTGGCTCGGTTGGTTAAGCTGCTGCCTTCAGCTCAGGTCATGATCCCAGGGTCCTTGGATCGAGTCCCACATCAGGCTCCTTGCTCAACAGGGAGCCTGCTTCTCTCTCTACCTCTGCCTACTGCTCTGCCTGCTTGTGTTCTCCCTCTCTCTCTCTCTCTCTCTCTCTGACAAATAAATAAATAAATAAAATCTTTAAAAAAAAAAAAACAACCCCATTCCCCAAAACTAACCCCTGTCCCCTGCAGCCCGTGACAGGCCACCAAAGGGAGAGGTACGAGGCTCCTTCCCCAAAGCTTTCCCTCAAACTGGTCCCCAGACCATCGGTCCCTGGAATGTTATCTGAAGTTCATTAAAAGTCCAGGGTCTGGGGTCACACCACAAGCATACAAATCAGAACCTGAAGTTTAAAATACCAGATGCCAAGGTCATGTGTGTGCTCCAGGGTCCATGAACTTACAGGATTTCTGGAGGAGTGTGAACGGGGTGCAGCTGTGGACCGGGCTGGTGCGTCCTGCCGTGCTCGCTGTGGGGGGAGACCCAGGAGTACTTGTCAGTGTCTGACCTGGACATGGGCCTCCATCATTTTGTCAAGGACAGAAGGGATGGGGAAGGAAATGGGACCTTACCACGGTTGTAGACTAGACAGCTGGGGCTTTGGGTTGGCGGTGTTTGTGTTACTCCCCTTCGCAGAACTGATGTTCCGGAGGTGAGCACATGAGGCCTGTGTGAAGTCTGCATGTTGGCATCAGAGGGGTGGGGCTCCCGCTTCCTTTCCTGGGACATTTCTTTTCTGTTGCCGCCCTGCAGTCGCCCGCCCTTCCCCCTGCCAGCTCTGCCCCCACCTCCCTCCGCAGTCACTGCTCCAGCCCCCGGACTCCGGGCGCCCTGTGAGTCAGCTCAGGCTGCAGATACGGTGGCCCCGGAGGTGGGTCCTCGGCCACCCGCGGAGAGGCCATGGCGCGAGGCCATCCCGTGACCTTGCTGTCACGGTGTCTGCGGCGTGCCTCTGTTTAGACGGCCGCTCCTCCCCTGCGGCCCCCCCCATGACCAGGAGGATGCCGCGCCACCTGTTTCTTCAGCCGACCTCGCTCCTTCCCGTCCAGCCTCCATTCCAGCCGAGGCGCAAGGACTTCCTTTCCCAGTCAGATCGGCTAAATATGTCATCTGACCCTGGTTAGCCCTGCTCGATACCCTCTGTGGTTCCAGCTCTGACCCCAGCGGGTCCGGAGGCAGCGAGGGGCTCCTGCAGGTGCCGAGAGGCCCCGCTCACCCTCCTGCCGCGTCCACGGGGCCCAGGCGTGAGGACGCCCGAAGCCCATGGCTCACGGAGGGAGACGTTAACTGGGAAGGGTTCCCGTGCACGAGAGGATTTTCCCCAAAAGCCCGTGCCCTGAGGCAGTAAGGACCGCTCCGACCCAGCGTCTCTTCAGTTAGCGCTTTCTTCCTCTCCCCAGAGAAGCCTTTACTCTCTGTGCTCTGCTTTCCTCATCCTGCCGCTCAAAAAACACGTTCTCTACCCAGATTCCAGGGGTGACAGCCTTTTTTTCTTTCCAAGAAAAGCCTAAACAGAACAGAAGAAACCCAAAGTTAGGACCCAAACCGTGGACCCTGTGGAAAGTGACGGTTGCTCTGAGAGTATTCGATACGTTCAAAAAGGCCACACCCGCCACGGTGCCCTGGAGGAACGAGATGGGTATTTTCACAGAAGTTAATAATCATCCTCATGTGTAACATGCTTGACGCCTTTCTTACAAAGAGAAAACATCTGCCGATGTCTGATGTCTCCAAGAGCTTTACGAGCGCCATAAACCCAGTCTCCACCACCCGCCAGAGAGGCTTCCCCTCCGCTAGGCCTCCCTGGGCGGTGAATGGAGGTATTTAAAATGTGTCTGTGTGAAACAGCCCTTGACAAATTGGTTTTCATACAGGGAAATCTCCTCCTAGAATATGTTAGGACAAAGTCTAGAAGCAAATTCATTTTTTGTGATTTTGTTGTTCTTACTTGGAATTACTGCAGATCCTAACAAATTTGGAGCAAGGCTTAGCCGAAGACGGGAGCATGAGCAGCATCACACCGGAGAACAGACAAGGTCGGTAGCCAGACTTCTCATTAAATAATTATCGAGAGTCGTCAGAAGATTCAGCCCCAAAGGTTTTCTTGTGTCTCATCCTTTCTCATCCGTTACTCAGCATGGGTCTTTGCACATGTTCATTGGCTCGTTCCTGATTTGGGAAGCAGGCACCAGGCCTGGCACTGTTGGTACATGAGGAGCAAACACAGGCGTGAGGGCTGCCCAGAGGCAGCCTCATTGAGTACAGAGGCCCCGCCTATACCCAGTAATCCAGAAACTAGTGTGGCTTCCATGCGGGGCAAGTGCTGGGAAGGAGGGGAGCTCAGGCCTTCCTGGGAGGGGCGCTCCTGGGAGGGTCTGCCTGCCAGAGCCACAGCCTTGGCGAGGGGGAATGTGAGGCCCTTTGGGCCTGCCGAGGAGAGGAGGAGAGAGCCTCGCACATAGCCGAGGAGGCCAGGCTGATGAACTCAGTCTTGACACTGAGCACTGCGCTGCTGGGAGCCAGCTGCATTTTGAGATCATGCAATTTCTTGAGAACGGTAAGGATGAACTTCTAATTATGCTTCCAAACCCAACTCAAATGGTGCCTTCCAAGAAGCCCTTCACATACCCCTCCTTCCTCAGGGCCTGTCCTCCCCTTTCCCCCCCCAGCATCGGTGCCACTGTGTCTCACCTCCAGGGGCCTGACTCGGAGCGGGCTGTGCTGACCGCTGGCCGGCGTGCATTATTCTGGCATGCCGTGGGCTTCCTCTGAAGCAGCTCCGGGAGGACTGGTGGGCCAAGAGCAGGCGAGATGGCCTGGGGAGGGGAACGGTCGGGGCGGAGGGCCGAGCTGGTGCCCCTGGGGTGTGCTGACCCTGGCTGTGCCCAGGAGCACGGGAGAAAGGGAGAACAGCGTGGGCGAGAGGTGTTTGCCTTCGGGCCCAGCCACCCTGGGCTACATTTCTGCTTTAAATACAGCATCGTCTGAGAAATCCCAGACGACAGCCAGGTGTGTAGGGGAGTGTGTGTGTGTGCTCACCTACACACCCTTCCCAGCAGGGTAGCTGCAGGTGGGTGAGCAAGGAGGGGGGTCACTCACCCTCCGACCTCCCGTTCTCTGGCATTGTCTGCACGTGGTCACTTTTCCCCACGGAGGGCCCGTTGCCGGGGAATGAGCAGGTGGGTCCTAGATTCCAGAAAGCAGTTGCAGGATAACTAAGGGTCATCATAAACAGATTACAGGGTAAATGGGGGGAGAATTAGCGCTTGAAAGAAGTCTGGAGATAAACCGCGGTTCACTGAGACAGCCCATGTTTTATGTTCATTAACAGAAGATACTGTTCAGAATTTTTCCTCTCACAAAAATGTCGTCGTAAGCAGCTAACGTATTTCTAATTGCCGAAAGGCGAAGTGACTTAAGTTCTTAATTCTGGCAGTTAAGTTTATGTGTTCTTAAGCAGTCCAAGAGTAAACGTAATTTCTAGAAGTTTGTCATCCCATAGTTGGCCACAGGTCCTGGCAGCAGCGGGACAGTCAGATTCAGGGTAAGGCGGGCTCGCCAAAGTAGAGTCCTGCAAGGATGCCCCTCCCTCGGCTGAACCGGCCGACCGGGCCAGTGGGCCCCACCACCTGCCTCCCCACCCCCTCCCTCCTCCAAGTCCTGCCCAGCCCACCCACCCTCACCCTCCTCCCCATCCTGGTCCTACCGTGTTCCGCTGTCCTCCCCACTCCCACCATGTTTCCCATGTCCCCCCCATCCCCACCTTCCTCCTGGGCCATGTGTGTGACCACAGGCCACCACTGGGCAGGCACCCCGTGGGGAGCCGGCTTCGGTTGTGTGTCATTGCCGACCTCCTCCCTCCCATGCGAGAGTGCTCCTGACCTTTTAAGCGGTACGTCTGTGCCCTTCCCACGCCGACGTTCAGAGTCTGTGAAGGTGGGATGAGAGTAGAGTTTTCATCTGAAAGGTCCTGCAGTGGGGCCTGGAGGAGGCAGAGCTCGGTGTGCAGACGCGCTGGTGGGCCGTCCTCTGCCAGCCCCACAGCAGGAGCTCTTGCCGCTGGACGGCGCCCCCCGGAGGTCACCCGGACAGGTGTCCAGCGTCTGGGCAGTGACTGCAACCGCGGGCAGACCCGTGTGTTCGTTGTCCGCGAGCATGGCTCTGGTTGGGCTGCGTGGTCTCCTCTCTGCCCTGAAGCTGACCCGCTACCCTCCCGTTCTCCTCACTGTGTCACTTCTGCACCTGTTCTCCTTACCGAGCCAAGGGCGCTGGCCCAACGCCCTGTGCTCAGCGGGGTCATGGCTCCGACCTGCGCGCGCTCACCCCTGCCCCTCTCTTGCAGCCTCCATTCAGCTGTGGGGGTCCCGCCTGGGCCGGGTGATGTGCTCCATGGCCAACTGCCTGCTGCTGATGAAGGTACGTCGGTTCTGGAAGAGGGGGTCACAGAAGCCGTGCGGGGCGCCGGGACCCTGTGAGGAAGGGCCCCGCGGGGAGCGGGAGGCGCTGCCCGAGCAGAGAGCTCAGTGACACTCTGACTCTGACGTTAGTTCACAGTGAAGGAGATCTCAGCAGACACCGAGTTCACGGTGTCAAGTCTGATTGTTCAAACGTGGGTCTCGATGATTTAACTAAAATCATCATCCTCCCTCCCTCCTCCCACCCACCCGCCGCCCAACCTCTATGGTTTTCTCTGGATTCCATCCCAGAAAGGTCCCGGGGAAGAAGGGTGATTTCCCTCTTCCTGACCAGACGTGCCAGTGGATGCCCATGGCATCTGGAGCCGGGCTTGCCCACAGCCCCTGTGTCTCAGGGACGCCCCCACCGCCGCCCAGGGAGGCAGCCCACACGTCCGGGAGGCTGACGTCAGGAGTTGCTCCTTTGTTTCCTCAGCCCGGTCTCCCGCGGGCCCCTGGCAGCTGAGAGCAGTGTCCTCAGCTCCTTCCTCCTCTTGGAACCTGCCTCAGCTGGGGCCCCGGGTAGGGGGACAGGGAGGGCTGCTGCGGGAGTCACTTAGTCCCAGACCCGTCGTGAGCTATTATGAGACCGAGAGCCTGAGTCCCCCACGGGTCAGCCCAGGGCCATTCCGGAGCTCGATTTTCAGCAAAGCAGAGCAGGCGGCTCCCCGCTGGGTGAGTCCCATGGTTGGCCCTGGTGCGACAGCCGTGCTACACAGGCCCTTCACGGCCCTGCGTGTGAGGTCGTGCCCTGGGTGCGGCATGGAGGGCTTGGCTGTGGGCGTGCGTTCCCAGCACAGCCCTGCGCCTGCTCGGTCAGGGAGAGGACGGGTGGTCTGGGCGCACCCCCGAGCAGCCTGCACTGGGCATGATGTGGCTCCCATGCAGGTGGCCCTGCGGGGGTGGGACACAAGAGCACAGACAGTGACTCTGCCATGGCCTTCATGTCCAGGAGCCCTGGGCGCTGGCTCTGACCTTGATGCCACGCCTCTCAGCACACAGGCTCAGAGCCTCCTCCCTGCTGTGTGGGCCCTGGGGGGTTCCGACAAGATGGCAGCCCGTGTGGCCACATCCCTTACGGTTTTGCCCCAAGCGTGTGTGGGGGCAGGAGAGAGCGTGTTCTCTCCCACCCGCAGTCTTGGCAGTGAGCAGGTCCCTCCCTAGAGCCTGGCCTTGTCCCCTTTGCCCCTGCACACGGGCCATTCTCCCCAGCTCTGGAACCCCATGCCCTAGCCTCCCTCCCTGGGGCTGCAGCAGCCGCACGGGAGCCCCAGCAGCTTGTGCAAAGGAAGAGCCGCGCGTACAGTCACGGGGCTGACGTTTCCTTCGTCGGGGGCTGAGACTCCCCAGGAGGGACGTTACGTGTTCCACTGGCAGATTTGTATTTGCATCGCGAAGACACAGTAGTAGATGATTACGGATAAAGTGCCTGTGTTGCCCACCCCACGACGGTGAGATACGAGCGAGCCCCCATGTGACTTCGCTGCCTGCTTTGCCCAGACCCGAGACAGCCTGCTCTTGTTTCAGAAATACTTCATGAGGAATGCAATTTAATTAGAATTTTCCACACATCTAACACTTTGATGAGTTAAAAAGAAGGAACGCCGTGCCGTGGAGGCCTGAGCGAGCATGCGTGCGCTTTCTCTGGCCACGTGGGGAGCACGTGTGCGGCTCGTGGCGACTTGTGTGACTCATGCTTGGCCCACAACGTGTTATGTCATCAGTCATTCAGTTACCGTCAGTAACATTTCTGCTACAGTGAAACAAATACTATTTTATGTTGGGAAATCAGCTCGTACATTTCAGCCCCGAATACCCGTGGGACGTGCCATCGGGCTCTGGGACAGGAATGCCGTGGCCAGGGAGACTGGCCCATTCCCACGTTATAAATCACACTCCCTTTCCTTGGACCCGTGGTAGGCCTTGGGTGCCACACCGGCAGGAGCCACACCGGCCGAGCACACGGTCACAGCGCCTGCTGCCTCAGGGGGCCACCGAGACCCCTTCCTGGCCCCACATAGGCTCCAGCCAAGGGGCCACGCGGCCACGTCAGCAGGCTTCTGCCCCCTTCGGACGTCCACGCAAATGCTCTCTGGCAGCCAACGGTCGTCAGTCCAGTTTCACGGCCGCCAAAGCAACAGCTGCCGAAGGCAAGAGTCTGAGCGCTGAGCTGAATTAGGCCTGTCCTGTCAGCAGGTCCCTCGTGGCCTTTCCAGCCCATGTGCGTTGTCTGCCATGGGCCAGACGCTCCCAGAAGAGCTCACTTGAGCCATTTTCCATTTAAGAGGCCGTGTTCCCTCCTCTTCCAGTAAATAAACCATCTCAGGCAATGATAATCACTTAGGGAAGCTCCGTGACAAGCTCCCACTGGGCTTTATTTGATAATGGGCTCTGTGAAATGTGGCCAAGCCCATCCCGAGGCCGCAGCCACTCCCGGGCCGTGTCCCGTACAGGCCGCAGGCACCGTTAGCACCACTGCCGCCGCCTGTGGTCTGACGGGCTGGCCTCCCCAGCCTCCCCATGCGCATCCCACGCCTGTGCACCTGCCCTGGTTCACTCTGCCCGGAGGGTGGTGTTTTCACAGGTCTATGGCACAACAGCCCCATCAGGGGTCGGTGCTTGGTCTCTAACCGTCTTCTCGTACCAGTCGTCAGCGGAAGCGCTGGCTCCTGGCCAGAAGCGCCGAGGCAGAGCTGTGAGGCCATGATGCTGGCTTCCGTGGACTTGCACTTCTGTGGAAGTGGGCAGGCCACCGCCGTCCACGGGCCGGCATGTGTCAGTGACACTCTGGTGCTACCAGGAATGTCAGACCTGCCTTCTGTTCTCTCTGAAGTGGCAGCAAGGGGCCGCTGTTGAATTACAGGACGTGACTGCCCCTGGAGCCTGCAGGGGCGTGCTGTGCACTCTGCTGGGGCCCTACACCAGCTGCCGAGCAGGGCCTCAGCACACACTTGCACACCCACTCCCACACAGTCACACCTGTGCACACATTTCACTCGTACTTGTGCACCCCCTGTGCTGACACTTGTGCACACATGCACGTATCCACTTGGTTTCTCATACTCAGGCTTGCACGCACACACTTGCTCGTGCTTGTGCACACGCCCATATACGTACTTGCCCTCTCACACTTGTGCTTGCACTCACGGTTGTGCCTAAGCCACACATCTCACACAGTCACACTGGCACAGTCATGCATGTTCACACACGTGTGCATGATACACAACCCTTAAACAGCGCAGCCCCGCTATGGGCAGCCGTGACAGTTAGCAGAACGCCATGGGGAAGGACAGACGGGTCTTGTCAGGGTCCTTGTGAGTCATTCGAATAAGCTTTGTCTTAATGAGCGTCACTGGAAGGTTCCAGACTGGAGAGGGTTTTTTCATTCTTCTCCTGCGAAACTGGGATTTTACTGGTCACCTGTCTGTAGACCACTCCAGTGAGCACACGGGTAGCTTGGATCTGCCTGCAAATGTGGAGGAATAAAGCACTTGTGGGGTAACTGCGCACCTGCTGCCGCGTGTCTCGTGGCCGCATGCTGGGACTCCTGAAGAACACGGTGGCCGCGCAGGGCCCGCTCGGTAAACGTCCGTGATCGCTGCTCTTCCGAAGAGTCGGGGTTTTGGGGGGCCCGAGACAAGCCAAGGGCCGCGTCCCCAGCCGCGCTGCCAGGGGCCTTGTCGCCCGAGAAGGATGACGGGTTGCACCTCTTCCTTGCGGACGGACATGTCTCTCCTGACTCGGCGTCGGCCGCGGTCCCCGCAGCCCAGCACTGGGGAGCAGCAGGGGAGGCGCAGAGACGGCCGGGCCAGGCCAGGCTCCCGCACAGCGGCGTGGAGGCGCTCCGACGACCAAGAGAGGCTGGCGAAGGCCGCTGGCGGCACACACGACCGGGCTCGGTGGCCAGCGGGGTCGCACACCCAGCTCTGGCACAGCCGGAGTCGTGGGCGCCACCTCCCAGCACGCGGCGGGGGGAGCCCCACAGAGGACCTCGGGCCTGCCCCCCCGCTATGGTGTTTGGTGCAGGGTGTCGTGCGTATGTAGGGACTTGCCCTCCATTTCTAGCGTAGGAAACATTGAGGTGCTGTTCATAAGTTTGCTCTAGGGACTTGGCAGAGAGAAATAAGATGAAAGTCACCAGTTCATTGATGGCGTCGTCAGGAAAGAGAGACTGTGCCGGCGAATTCCTGTTGCCGTTGAGGTGGCAACGTTGAGGGACCGTCAGGCCCCTCGAGGGCCCGGCTGCGGCTCTGGGTCTCCCGCCCCCGAGCAGCTCCCGCACTCCCGGGCCCGCTCTCGTCGTGCGAATGTGCGGCTACTGAGCCACTAGCATCCTAAACCCGAGCGTGACCTTTCTAACTCAAAGTGTCCCCGGTGTTCTGCCCGTAGGATTACGTGCTGGCCGTGGACGCGTACCACGCGGCTATCCAGCACTGCCCGGAGCAGGAGCCACAGCTGCTCAGCGGCATCGGCCGGATCTTCCTCCAGGTACGACCACGCCGGCCCGCGAGCTCGGGCGGCCCGTCCCCGTCTGGGGCCATCTGGGCGGCCCGGGACGCATAGGAAACAGCACAGACTGGCACCGGGGAGGGGGTCTTGGCCGGGTGGGCGTCTGCCTTCGCCTCCAGTCAGGATCCCGGGGTCCTGGGATCGAGCCCCACGTCGGGCTCCCTGCTCCTCCCTCTCCCCCGGCCAGCACTCTCTCTCTCAAACAGATAAAATTTTAAAGAGAAAAGAAATAGCTCAGTAAATGTTTCACCTGTGATGTTAGGGGTTTCGTTCTTCATAGTAGCTCTGGTTTGACTGTGTCAAGTCCCGTGGGCTGTAGCCGCATCGGGAAGCCGAACTGCCTGATGGGCATCTCCCTAGACTGGGATTGGTGAAGCCCCGAAACAGGACTCAGAAGTCCCCCTGTCGCACCCAGAAGAGTGGTGGTAAAACCACACAGAGCCTTCCCTGAACGCGGCTGGTGGTAGAGTCACTGGCTGCTGTTTCGCTAGAAAGAGCAGAGTCCAGCATGCAGCAGCCCCAACAGGGCCAAGGACGAGGGACGACCCCCTCTTGGCAAGAGCAGCGCCAGCGGCGGGATGCGTCTTCCTGACCGTCCGCCGATGGGGCGATGCACACGCCCCCTCACGCGCGCCTCTCCCCGGACGGCCGCCCCACCTTTGCAGGCTGAGGCCAAGCAGCCTCTGCCCGCGGCACCCCCTCCGCCTGCGGCACCCCCTCCGCCTGTAGGGCTTCCACCATCACGTCCCCCAAGCTGGGGCTGGGGAAAGGAGTGTGGGCCGAGGACGGTCCCGGATAGTCGGAGAAAGGCCAGGTGTCTCTGGGGCACCGCTCACGTGAGCACACGCCGTGCGGAGCCGCTCCCCCTTGGGCATTCCCAGCCCTTTCACACAGTAGCAGACGGGGCTCCCTGGCGGCGGAGACAAGTGTGCCAGGAAGGACTTGACCGAGGGCTCTCTCAGCCCCAGGCTCAAGTTCTCCTCACCAAAGGGTGGCTCTGTCCTCCTACACCCTGTCGTCCACACACTCTCCTCCACACCACACACACACGGACGCATACATTTGCACACACTCCTACACCTGTCATCACACACACGCACACACTCCACACCGCGCACACACGCGCACATACATCTGCACACACACGTCCTACAGCCCCAGTCCATGCACACGCACACGTACATCTCCACACGCTCCTCCTACACCCCCAGTCCACGCACACCCTCCTCCATACCATGCACACACGCACACGTACATCTGCAGACACTCCTACATTGCCAGTCCACGCACACATAATCCTCCACACCACGCACACACGCACACGTACATCTGTACACATTCCTCCTACACCCCCTGTCCACGCACACACACACACACTCTTATACCTCCAGTCATCCACACACACGCGCACACACTCGTGTCTCCTACTCCTGCCCCACCCCCAGCCCATACTGTTTGTTCGTGGGAAGAAGATGAGACCCACACTGGGTCCAAGGACAGCCTGACCCAGCTGTGGTCTTGGAGTCCCTGGGGCAATAGATTTTCTATGCACTGATTTTATATCCTGTGACTTTACTGAATTTGTCAGTTCTAGTAGCTTTTTGGTAGAGTCTTTAAGGTTTTCTATATATAGTGTCATGGCATCTGCAGATAGTCGAAGTCTGGCCTCCTCCTTACCAATGTGGATGCCTGTTGTTTCTTTTTCTTACCTGATTGCTGAGGCTAGGGCTTCCAGTCCTGTGTTGAATGAAAGTGGTGAGTGGACGTCCCTGTCTTGTTCCTGACCTTAGAGGAAGGGCTCTCAGTCTTTCCCCACTGAAGACGATGTCACCTGTGGTTTTTCATGCTTGCCCTTTATTACGTTGAGGGATGCTCCCTCGAACCCTACACTGCTAAGGGTTTTTATCACGAATGGATGGTACTTTGTCAGACGTTCTTCCTGCATCCACCGAAACGATCACATGGCTTTCATCCTTTCTCTTACTGATGTGAGTATCACATTGATTGATTTGCAAATAGTGAACCACCCTTGCATCCCAGGGATAAATCCCATTTGATTGTGGCAAATGTTTTTTTTATTGCACTGTTGGATTGGGTTTGCTAATATCTTATTGAGGAATTTTACATCTTTGTTCATCAGGGATATTGGCCTGCGGTTCTCTTTTCTGGTAGTGTCTTTGTCTGGTTTTGGTATCATCGTAATGCTGGCCTCACAAAGCGAATCTGAAAGTTTTCCTTCCTTTTCTATTCTTTGGGATGGTTTGAGAAGCATAGGTATTAGCTCTTCTTTGTGTGTTTTGTAGAGCTCCCCTATGAAGCCATCTGGTCCTGGACTTTTGTTTGTTGGGAGATTGTTTATTACCGATTAAATTTCATAGCTGGAAATCAATCTGTTCAGATTTTCTGTTTCTTCCTGCTTCAGTTTTAATCATTTATGTTTCTAGGAATTTACCCATTTTTTTCTCAGTTGTCCGATTTGTTGGCATATAATTTTTCGTGATGTTCTCTTACAACTGTTTGTTTTTCTCTGCTGTGGGCTATTTCTCCTCTCTGACTTGTGATTTTGTTTATTTGGGTCTTTTTATAATGAGTCTGGCTAGAGGTTCGTCAATTTTGTTGATCTTGTCAAAGAACCAGCTCCTGGGTTCATTGATCTGTTTTACTGGGGGGGAAGGGTTTATTTTAACTTTATTTATTTATTTACTTATTTGAGAGACAGCATGAGCAGGAGGGAGCAGCCGAGTGAGAGGGAGAAGCGGACTCCCCACTGAGCAGGGAGCCTGACCCGGAGCTCAACTCCAGGACTCTAGGATCATGACCTGAGCCGAAGGCAGATGCTTAACTGAGCCACCCAGGCGCCCCTGGGGTTTTCGTTTTGTTTTTTGTTTTGTTTTGTTTTTCTTTGTTGTTGTTTTAGTTTCTACATCATTTATCTCTGCCCTGATCTTTATAATTTTCTTCCTTCTACTCGTTTTGGGTTTTGTTTACTCTTCTTCTGCCTCTTTTAGGTGTAAGGTTAGGTTGTTTGAGACTTTTCTTCCTACTGGAGGTAGGCTTGTAGAGCTACAGAATTTCCTCCTAGAACCGCTTTTGTTGCGTCTCAGACGTTTCGGACCCTTGTATTCATTTTCACTTGTTTCCGTGCAGTTTCTGATTCATTTGATTTCTTGGTTGACTCGTTTATCATTTAGCAGCTTGTTACTCCGCGTCTGGGTATTTGTGGTCTTTACAGCTTGTTCTCATGTTCTGTGTCCTCTGATACATCGTGATCAGAAAAGGTTACATGCTATGGCTTCAGTCCTCTTGAATTTGTTGAGACTTGTTTTGTGGCCAAATATGTGATCTGGTCTGGAGAATGTTTTGCGCGCACTTGAAAAGAAAGCATTCTGCTGCTTTCGGATGGAATGTCCCAAGTATATCTGTTAGATTCCTCTGGTCCCATGTGTCATTCGAAGCCGTTGTCTTCTGTTGACGATCCGCTCAGATGATGCGTCCGCTGACGCGAGCGGGTGTTGGAGTCTCTGCTGTTGTGTCACTGTCAGCGAGCCTCCTCACCTTTGTCACGAACCGTTTCGTGTATTTGGTTGCTCCCATGCTGGATGCGTAAATATTTGCCATTGTTATACCTTCTTGGATGGTTCCCTTTATTAGTATATAGTGTCCTTTCTCTGTCGCTCCCTTAAAGTCTGTTTTGTCTTATAGAAGCATTGCTAGCCTGCTTTTTTTCCACATCTATTTGCATGATAAATGTATTTCCATCCTTTCATTTTCAATCTTCTGGCATCTTTATGTCCAAAATGAATCTCTTGGGGCGCCTGGGTGGCTCAGTGGGTTGAGCCTCTGCCTTCGGCTCAGGTCATGATCCAGAGTCCTGGGATCAAACCCTGCATTGGGCTCTCTGCTCAGCGGGGAGCCTGCTTCCCCTCTCTCTCCGCCTGACTCTCTGCCTACTTGTGATCTCTGTCTGTCAAATAAATAAATAAAATATTTTTTAAAAATAAATAAATAAATAAACAGAATGAATCTCTCGTAGGCAGCATATGGATAGTATTTTGTTTTAATGCACTCTGTCACCCATTGTCTTTTGTCTAGAGCATTAAGTCCATTTACATTCAGAGTAATTATTGATAGATTTGTACTTATTGCCATTTTGTTACTTGTGTGATTGTGTAGTTTTTCTCTGATCCTTTCTTCTCTTGTGGTCTTTCGTGGTTCGTTGACTTTCTTTAGTGATACACTCTTCTCTCTGTTCTTTGCACATCTCATAATGGTTTTGTGTTTCTGTTTCTATGTAGCATCTTCTGCATATGGCAACCAATGCTGATTTGTCGGTCACTGAAGTTTGAGCCCATTCTTTACTCCTCCCCGGCCCCCGTTTTTAGTTATTTTTGTGTCATATTTTATTTACATCATTTATTTTGTGAATGCCTTGACTTTTATAGATACACTTATTTTTACTGCTTTTGTGTTTCTTACTTTTCTCACTCTCCTTGTGGTGTCTTCTTTCTACTTTCAAAGAGTCCCCTGTAAGATTTCTTGTAGGACTTATTTCGTGGCTATGAATTCCTTTAGTTTTTGTTTGTCCGGGGAAGTCTTCATTTTTCCCTCTGTGTTGGGACCAAGCTCATCTTCTCAGTATTGTTCCAGTTTTAGTATCTGTGCTGCTGAAGCGAGCACACTTCTGTCCTGATAGACTTGCTGGATAGAGTGTTCTCGGCTGTAGATTTTTCCCTTTCAGCACTTTGAATGCATCGTCCCCGTCCCTTCTGGCTTGGAAAATTTCTGCTGCAAAATCCTCTGGAAGCCTTGGGGGTTTCTCTTGTGTGTGACTGTCGTCTGTCTTGCTGCCTGTCCTGTCGCTGCTTTTTGCCATTTTAATTATTACGCGTCTAGTGTGGACCAGCTTGGGTGGATTTTGTGGGAATTCTCTGTGCCTCGTGGATGTGGATGTCTGTTTCCTTCCCCAGATCAGGAAGTTTTCAGCTGTTATTTCTTCAAGTAAATGTTCTGCGCCTTTTTGCTCTCCTCCTCTTCCGGGATCCATGTAATGCGACTGTCACTACACTTGTTGGAGTCACTGAGTTCCCGAAGTCTTTTCCTTCATTTTGCGTAATCTTTTTTTTTCCCTCTCACTTGCTCGGCTTACTTTCCGTTACTGTCTCCCACGTCATTAACTTGCTCCCCTAACCTCTTGCTTTCATCTAGTGTATTTTTAATTTCATGTATTGTGTTCTTCTCTCATTGGTTCTTTACTCTGTGTTAGGCTTTTACTGATCTCCTCCACTCTTTTCTCAAATCCAGTGAGTATCTTTCTGATCATGAACTTCGCTCTGAACTTCTCCAACTCGCCTAGGTCTCTTGCTGCGGCTTTGTCCTGTTCTTTCAGCGGTGACCTACTCCTCTGTCTCCTTATTTTGCCTCTCTCTGTGTTAGGAAAGTCAGCTATGTCTCCTGTTGAAAGGAGCAGGCAGGTCGTGTGCTTTTAATGCCATGGCCCTGGTCCTCTTCCGTGGGGGACACACAGCTGCTACAGAGACAAGGCTGGCCAGGGCCGCTCTGCCAGGCGCCCACCGGCAGGGGTGTGGCAGGATAAGCTGTGTGCAGCAGTCCTCTTCCATGGGGGATGGCGGCCACCAGGGAGACCGGGGCTGGCGGGGGCCACTGCGAGATGTGTACAGGCATGCGGGAGGGACGGGGGTGCTTTAACAGGGTGTGTGCATTCTCCCAGGGAAGTCGAGGGACGCGTAGGCTTGTGCCGGTCCTCTGGGTGAGGGGACGCATGGCGGGCCCAGCTGGAGGGGTTGCACACAGTGCAGGCAGGTTAGGAATGAATGTGGATGGCTGTGTGGGGGCAGGGGAGGGCATGCTGCCCGCCAGCTGCCCTCTTTTCTTGCACAAGTCCCTCAGGAACCTCCCCCTCCCTCAGGCCCCGGGCAGTTTTCAAACTGCTGCTTCTGATCTGGATCTCATGGGCTGTTTGCCCTGTTGTCCCTGTGAGGGCAGGGACCCAGCTTCCCAGTACCTCTGGGCTCTCCCAGAGCCAAGCCGGCTGGTTTTTAAAGTTCCAGGCTTGAAGTCCTGCTGGTTGTAAGAACTCACACAATTCAGCCCGTCTAATGTTCAAATCCAGATGGTCTGGAGATTCGTCTGCCCCGTGTGGGGTCCCTGGCGAGCTCGTCCATTTCTCACCCCTCTCCGCACCCACGGCCCCCCTCCTGTGGCTGCCCAGGGTTTAACTCCCAAGCGCACCTCCGTCCTTCCTACTCTCTTGGATGTGCCGGCTTCTCTGCCTTTCGGTGTGGGGTTCGTGCTGCCCTGAGGTCATCTTCCGGGTTGTTTGCCCTGACGTTATCTGGCTGGATCCGTGGGACCGACTGAGCTTCGGGCCTCCCACTTGGTCCCCTCTTTGAAAGTTGTTCATTATTTTACTTGGTGCTGGGATTCCTTTCAAAGGGTACAGATTAACCACTGAGGCCAAGCAAGGCCTGTAGTTCACCTCATTCCTGAGCTGCGGCGCCGACCTTCCCCCGTGTCCTGAGCGGCGCTGTAGGGGGTAATGACCAGTGGCGTTACCAGTTTCCCCACCCGGCGCAAGCGCATGTTCTTAGCCTAATGTGTCGGGCAGCTGTACGCGTGGATGTGCACCTCCTGATCCTGTCTCCTGAACTTTGTCAGAGCAGATCGGAGACATAAAAACAGCCGAGAAGTATTTTCAAGACGTGGAAAAAGTCACCCAGAAACTGGATGGACCGCAGGGCAAGACAATGGTCTTAATGAACAGGTGAACCTCTGCAGACTCTGTTTTCTCAAATTTCCCAAGAGCTCAGGCGCCCTGAGTAAAGCCTCTTGGGGAAGGCGTGCCACCCGGTGCCCCAGACCTGACCCGCAAGTCTGTCACCACCCAGCGCGCCCACTGATGTCTCCTCGGACTTAGGCATCTTTCAATCTCAGCAGATTTTAAAATGTTTATATTGTCCCTGTTTTCAACATAAATTTGCATAAGTGTTTGTCCTCTCTAGCCTCCCCCAGCTGCTTTGGTGCCCCCATTTACATGTCCGTGGGAGTCGCACACACGGGGTGGGGGTGGGGGTGGGGGTCATTAAAATGGAGCCTGTGCCCAGTGCAGAGCTCACGCCACTGCAGAAAGTGACCGTCACGCCAGTGTCCGTTTGTCCAGCAGGAAGGTACTGAAGTCCTAGGTCACCTAGCAAGAGTGCGATCCGCCAGCCAGGGCGTGATGTGCTTCATTCAGCTGCAGTGTCCCCCCACCCCCCAGCACCAGGCTGCTCAGGGTTACCCTGGGAGATGGGGCACGCCCCTGCCTGTGCCCTCCACCCCTCTGCCTGCTTGCTCCCCCTGTCCTTTATGTTCCAGAGCGTTCCTGTACCTTGGCCAGAATAACTTCTCAGAAGCCCACAGATTCTTCACAGAAATCCTCAGAATCGACCCGACAAATGCCGTGGTAAGGTCCCACGAGAGCCAGGGGCTCACAGCCAGGGCCCGTGCGGCGCCCACGGGCGTCTGTCCCAGCGGGGGTGCGGGTTCCCGGCAGGGCCAGCCTCGGCGGCTCCCCCCGCCCCTCGCCCAGGACGCGGCCCCCAAGCAGACCGCCGGCCGCCGGGTCCGACCCTGTGCGCGCGCCCTCCCCTCCAGGCCAACAACAATGCCGCCGTGTGCCTGCTCTACCTGGGCAGACTCAAGGACTCCCTCCGGCAGCTGGAGGCCATGGTCCGGCAGGACCCCAAGCACTACCTCCACGAGAGCGTACTCTTCAACCTGACCACCATGTACGAGCTGGAGTCCTCCCGCAGCGTGCAGAAGAAGCAGGCGCTGCTCGAGGCGGTCGCCGGCAAGGAGGGCGACAGCTTCAACACACAGTGCCTCAAGCTGGCCTAGGGCCCTCGCCCTCTGGAGCCCCGGGGCCTCTGTGAGCGGCGCGTGCGGGAGCTCCTGCGGGAAACAACCGGCAGAGTCAGTAAAACCTTTCGCGGGTGCGGGGAGCCGCACGGAGGCGGGACCGTCGGGCAGCCCGTCCGACTGCAGCGAGCTCGGTGCCCGCGGCTCTGCCGGCGGTTAGGAGTCTGGGAGCGACAGGCTCTGGGGATGGCGGGCAGGGGCCGCAGTGGCTCTGAGGAGGCACTGGGTCCCTCTCGTTTATTCTCGGAGGCTGAGCTGCTTCATCTCGTAATTCTGAATATGCTCGGAGAAAAGCGGAAAACCATAAACCGTCCTCCCTCCGTGAACCCCGCACCTCCCTCCGTGAACCCCGCACCTCTGGGCGCAAAGGCAGAGAAGCACCAAGCAGACCGCCCCGCCCCTGCTCTCCTCCCCCTCACGTCCCAGAGCTACACGCGTCACTCTGGTTCACCCGATTCCTTTCACGCTGACGCCACGCGCCGCGGCCGGCCCGGCGACAGGGCAGGGTTCCTCCGTATTTCTTCTGTGGTTCGTACGTCACAGGGAGGAGAGGGGCCCGAACGCAGCACCACCGCGAGGGAGTGCGCGGAGAGCACAAGCAGGCGCGCTCGGGGGTCTTTCTGAACCAAGCACGTGTCGGTTTCGGTGTTTTTTCATCGTGCGTGTCGGGGCTGTCGCTTCAGTATTTACAGAGTAGCGGGAGGCGATTTCAGCTCTACCCACTAGTCCTCTGGTTGGTCTGATAAGCCAGGTGACCGACGAACGGGAGAAAGGTTTAATTACGTACAAGGGACCCATAAGGACAGGACTAGCCAGGCAATCGAGGCTTCTGTACCATCCTGAGCTAAGGCAGGGGCTGGGGGCTGGGGCTTGGGGCTTCAGCGAGGAGAGCAGGGGCATTCACAGAACTTTGCTCCCCTGGACAGGTAAGAGTTTATAGCTGGGAACCGCTCCCCCTCTGAGCGAGACCCCCCCAAACCCTTCCACGTAGTTCAGGGCGGGTAAATGTTTTTCTTAAACCTGCTGCATCCTGTCTCCAGCTCGAACTAATCCATTTGCTGAAGTAGCCCATGGGGGGCACATATCCTCTGCCTGCCACAGTCCTACCTTTGACGTCTCCGGGAATGTCTGCCCCCCGCCCCTGGAACTGAGCAGCTCACTGACCTCACCTCCTAGTCCTGAGAGTAGCTTCGTTCCGTTAAGCAGTTGGGCCTCATTTCGGGAGGCAGCTGTGCAAGAGGACTGCGGAGCCGGGCTGGGGGCGAGTAACCCGGTGTTTGCTGAGAGGCCTTTCCGCGGGACAGCAGGAAACCAGGCCGAGTCAGGGGCACAGGCCGCCGCCCACTTTCCGAGCCCTGGTGCTCAGAGCAGCTTCAGACGTGGTGAAGCCAGGCAGCGGCCATCGGACGGGTGGCCCTGGCCTGCAGTGTGACCGTCACTAGTGAGCTTTCCGCGTGGCCCACACAGCAGTGGGCACAGAGACTGTCCACACGGGAGCCGGGGTGGTTTCCCCCGAGTGTATGGGGGGGCGGGGTCCGGCCCCAGCTGCCATGACTGCAGGAAACGGCCAGTTCTGGTTCCCGACAGCCCCAGGTGAGCAGGGCGGGGGGAGGTGGAAACTTCAGTTTGGAGAGTTGCAGCCAAATGTAGGAGGAAAACAGAAGTTGGGACCTGGTCCATTTTACAGGTAGAAGACAGAACCTCAGAGCCCACGAGCAGCGTAGACTCTGCGGTCCGCGGAGGCATGTTAGGGAAGCATAGGGTCCGCGCCGCCCCCCCCCCCACTTCCATCAGAGCACCCAGAGCAGGACTAAATCTGGTTCCCAGTGAAGTCGTTTCAGTGACCCGGCCTGGTTATTTACAGAAGTGCAGAAAACAGGGCTCACTGTATAGGCTCTATTAAATCTGCTTTGCTGGAACTTTCCATAAAAGGTCCTAGATGAATCTCAGAAGCCTCTCCAAACCAAGGACCTGCCGTCAGACTTTGCCTGCCGTACATACAGATTTAGGTGAATTCCTCTCTTCTCAAGGTCCCCAGAATCTCCTGAGGTTCCTGGGCCTGCCAAGAAGTGCCCTTCCTTGCAGACCAGGCCAGGCTGCCAGGCATCCTGTAAGCAAGGGGCCAGGCTGATGTTCCCCCAGGGTCTTACTGGCTCCATAAAGTCAGCCTTAGTTCCCGAAAGCTGATCATCTCAGAGTCTCTACATCGCTTTCAGATAGAATGTTCTAGTCAGAGCCTAGTGATGTAACAAACCTTCTCAATCATGTCCTGTCACCAGAGTGAAATCTGAGCGCACTCGTCACGCATAAGGCCACTAAGGTGAGGATACTAAGTTGGCAGATTGTGGAGGGATCAGGTAGCAAGAAACATTGTTTCATTTTTGTTCACAAAGGTGTATCTTAAATAGTTGAAACCTTAAGAGAAAGTGGTTTCCTTAAATCTGGAAAAACAAAAGAACGGGCAAGGTTTCAAAGCGGAAGTCACAGAATGACAGTTCTCCTGAACTCGTGCAGCCCCGTGTAGCACGTGTTCCGCTTGAACCCGTGATCCATTAGTTCCAGAAAGTCTTCCCCAGCTCACTTTTCGGTGGAAGACTCTCCGAAGCCCGTCCTTGTCGGGTCCATTCCTTGACTCTCCCTGAAGGCGAGGTGCTTTGCGGGAATGCTGCGGCCCCAGCATCACAGTAAAGCAGCGGGTCTGTAACCACTGCCCGCTGTTCAAGACCCCAGGAGAGTTCGTTATAATGGAATTGACCAAGCAAGGTGCTTGTTTCCGTACATTTTAAGATAACTGGAATTACAACCAGCAGTCGCCAGGACATACTAGGTTTCTAGGAATTTCATGGAATTTATAGAACATACTCATACTCACCCCTACGGCGCAACCTAAGAAAGTTTATCGTCATGTATGTGACATGCTTTCCATAGAGTCCACACCAGATGAGCTTACTTAACCCAACGTCATTCTTTGTATAAGTGAGAACAAATCTTGCGAGATGGTCCAGGGACCCTCTGGAAATTCTCAAAACTTAGTTCAGAGTCTGAAGGCCTTATTTAGAATTTGAGTCTGGGAATTTTGTCCAGAATATCAGCACGTTTGGACACTTGACGGAAGAGGGTCACAGACCATTGTCAAAAAGAGTACTTAATTAGGTCGTTTTCTTCAAAGTGCCAAAAACTTAAGACCTGGTGCACAATCTTGGCTCCTTGGCACATTATTTAAAAGTGTAAAGAAACTTTCACAGTCTGTTAACAGCAAAACTGAAGTCCAAGAAAATTTCATTTTAAGAGTAAAAACCAATTTTGTTCTGCTTGTTCTGATATTAAAACTAAATTTTAACCTCAGCCAGCTTGACTACACATTAAAATTTCTCTTCAAAGATTTCCTTTTCCGGGGACTCAGTCCGTTAAGCATCTGGCTCAGGTCGTGATCCCAGGGTCCTGGGTCGGAGCCCTCCTCAGGGGCTCCCTGCTCAGCGGGGAGTCTGTTTCCCCCTCTGCCTCTGGCCCTCCCCCCTGCTTGCGCGTGCATGTGCTCTCTGATAAATAAAACGTTTTGGTTTTTTTTTTAAGATTCTTTTTCCACAAACCTGCAGCTTTCTTCGGCCTCACCAAAAGTGTATCTGCGTTCCTCAGACCTCCTTTTACCAAAATCACATTTTCCTTGCATACAGGAATGTTTTCCTTAATATTTCTAGTAGCTTCGATCACATTAGAATTTGTTAAGTCTGAGACATTTCTAGGGAATGCCAACAACAGTTGTGAACTCTCACATTAGTATTCTCTAGATTGTGAAACGTATACCAGTTTGCCGGTTTCTAGAGACCTAGGCTTCCTGTTGGTACGGTTTGGGTCCATGTGGCACAAAGCCGTGTTTGCTAATAGACACAGGTACCTTTTAGTTCCTCTCTAAAAGGGAGCCAAACTAGGTAACCCCACCGCTCTTCCCCGTCTGCTGAGAAACCTCTCCCTCAAGTCTGCATTTCCAAGCACTGCTCTGAGTCCTGGGGAAGCCGGGAGTAGAAAGTCTACACCGCAAAGGCACGGAGAGGCTCAGAGTCTCTGGCTGGAGGTCAGGGGCTTAAGCACCTGTTCCCACACCCTGGCCGCCGCTGCCGAAGGTTCCCTTCCCCGTTCGGGAGAGCAGAACGGTCCCGTCCGGCCTCGTCCTCTTACCGATGTGGGCGCCTCGAACACAGGAGCGGGGGCGGGTTCAGGGCTGCTAGAGACAGACGGGACAGGAGTTGCTTCTGGAGCCACGCATGTGGTGCGGAAGAGATTGCAGGACCTTGTTTCCAGGTCCCGGAGAGCGGGAGCAGCCCACGTGTCAACCGGCGGACCCTCCCGCGCCCCCCCCAGCTCAGTGACCTCAGGCGGGCCGCTTTCCCTCTGGGGACACGGTTTTATCCTAGCTTGGGGAAAAGGCCTGCACAGAATTAAGTTAAAAAAATAATCCTGTCAGGCTCCGGATATCAGCTGAGATCACAAGTCGGGCCACACCAGGGGTCCCCCTCTTATCTTCTTTGTTACCGACTGATCTCAGGAGGTCGTCCACGCGAGGGCTCCGTGTCTAGGACGTTCTCTGTGGCCTGGGACCGGGGAAGGTCATCCCTGCAGCCTCTGGGGACGGCAGCCGGACAGAGGGGAGCAGCCGGGCTCCGTCAGCCTGTCTGACGCCTCGGGGACCGCTTGTACAAAGCTGCTGAGAAATGAAAGCTACAGCCATTCTTTCAACAATGATTTTGGAATTTTTAAGTCTTTTGGAGGTTTCTGCATCTAATTAAAATAGGCATCGCGGGGCTCCTGGGTGGCTCAGTGGGTTAAAGCCTCTGCTTTCGGCTCGGGTCGTGATCCCAGAGTCCTGGGGTCGAGCCCCTCATCGGACTCTCTGCTCTGCAGGGAGCCTGCTTCCTCCTCTCTCTGCCTGCCTCTCTGCCTACTTGTGATCTCTGTCTGTCAAATAAATAAAATCTTTTAAAAAAAGAAAAATTAAAAAAAAATTAAATAGGCATCGCGTTCTGTTTGACTTGGAAGCCCTTGCTGTTAAGTGTGCTGCTTCCGTGCTCATGGAGCTCCCGACGGCCTCCCACCTTCATCGCCGCGGCGGACGCGCCCCCGAGGGCTGGCCGCGGGGTGCTGGGGCCCTGGCTGCACGGGCCGTTGGCCCACGCATCTGCCTCCCATGTGGCCGCAGACGGGGTGCACCCACACTTGGGTCTGGCCGGGTTTTGGAGCCCCCGACCTGACCAAGCCCGGTTCTCAGGACACGGAACAAGCTTAGAATCTGCCATTCCCGCGGCTTCCCACAGCTTCTGGGGTCACAGTTCTGGAACAGACATGAAGCGGGGGTGCTGGGAGGCGGGGTGAGTAATCTGATTTTAAGGACGGGATTTGCAGTGGATGTCCACTTTAATTCTGCCGTGACTCCTTCGCTGGGTTAAGGGAGTCCCTAGCCGGGCCGCTACACCGTTCCCGCTTGGTCCTTCCCGCAGACACCAGTGAGGCCGCGGTCTGGGGCGGGCGCTCCCTGAAGCCATTTTCCCCCGAAGAGCCCGTTCGGAGGCTCCGGCGTCCGGTGCGTCAGAGCAGGGTGGAGGCTGCGGCCACAGGAGGACGGAGGCCGCCGTCAGAGTTGGAAAGGTTTACGGGGCGAGGAGCGGAGGCAGCCCCCGCAGAATGGGGAAGGGGCAGCCGTCTCGCCCCGAGAGCGCACGCTCGGAGTCAGCCGCCAAACCGAGGCCTGCCGGGCGCGAGCGGGCAGGTGGGGTAACCCGTGTGTCGGGCTTCCCAAGAGAACGGAGGTGCCTCCGGTGACCCGCTGATCTCGGACCCCAGGCGGCCGCTCCCGGAAAGGGGCCCTCCCAGCACCCGCGAGACGACGACGGTGCCGAGGACGACAGCCCTTGACCAATCGAGAGCTCGCGCGGCGGACAGAGCGCTGCGGTGGCTTCGGGCCGGTCCCGGTCAGTTCAGCTGCGGGCGTGCTCCACCCGGCCGACCGCCCAGGGAGAACGTGCTCCCGCGACTCAGGGCCGGGCGGCGGGGACGGAGCCGCAGGCAGGAGAACGCGCGTGAGAGCAACACAGGGTTAACCGCCTCGGCCGAGCTTGGGCCTCTCGGAGCCAGACCTACGCCTTAGAGGAATGTGTCCCTGCGCCGGGCGCACCTCGCTGTGCAGAAATGTCCTTCAGGTTGGTGCGCGACCCGCTGTAGATCGAACCTGTCGCGCGATCCACTCACCCCCACGTGGAGTCCCCGAGCTCGGCGGCGAGCACTCCGCAGCCCTTGAATGCGTCTCCCGCGCCCGCCGGCTTCTCGGCTGTGGCTTCCTAGAGGCCCCTGGGCCAGGTGTCTGCCTCCCGGGCCCATCACGGCCAGCGGCGCGGGGCCAGACTCCGGTCTGCGGGGCGGGCTCACCGGGCCGGGGCCTGCGTTCTGCCCCGTGGCAGCTGAGCTGTGGGACAGGAGACACGACAGACAAAAACCGACCATCTCCGGGAGGAAAAGAACAATAGGAACCAGGCGTGCTTGTGACAAACGTCCGCAAACTGTTCCAGCCGAGGAGCGAGTGCTGCGGGCGCGCGCCCTGCTCGCCAGAGTTGACGAGGGCCGGACGGTCTGTTCTCCCTTCCCCGAGACCCGCAGGCAGAGACCGGGGCCCCAGCCCGGTCCGAGCCCTCGCCTTCTGCGGGCCGCGCTGGTCGGAGGCCCCGGAGCTCGGGCAGCAGCCGCGGAGGGAGGCGGGTCCGGCTGGTACGGACGCGTCCGTCTGCAGGGCACGTCTGCAGGGGACGAGACGTTTCTCCTGCGCCCGCTGGGTCTCTTGGCCCAATGATCTCAGTGACGCATAAGGGCGGTGAACGGAAAAGTTTGATTGCGTAGGGACGGGGGACCTGTAAGAACGTGAGCCCCAAGAACAAGCCAGACGGTGGAGGCTTCTGTGCCACCCTGAGCTAAGGAAGGGGACGGGAGCACTCGCGGGTCGGGCGTGTGAAAGCTGTGGCCGGTGAGCAGTCCCTGAGCGAGGTCCCCGTCCAAACTCTCCGAGGAAGTTGAGAGGGAAGAATTTTTCTTGTTTCCGCTGGCTCTTGATTGCCTTGGGCTCCGACCACTCCACACGTGAGAGCGGCGCTGGGTCCCGCGTCCTGCTCCTCAGCAATCATTTCCTGCTTTTAAAGAAAATCTAAAGTACCTGAGAATTTCTTCACCAGGGAACTGCTGGCAGGAGTCCTTTAAAGACGTAGCTCTTGGGGCGCCCGGGGGGCTCAGTTGTTAAGTGTCTGCCTTCAGGTCAGATCACGATCCCAGCGTCCTGGGATCGAGCCCCACATCGGGTTCCCTGCTCGGCGGGAAGCCTGCTTCTCCCTCTCCCCCTGCTTGTGTTCCTGCCTCACGGTGTCTCTGTCAAATAAATAAAATCTTAAAAAAAAAAAAAAAAGGAAGTAGCTCTTGGGGCACCTGCCTGCCTCAGTCCACAGAGCAATGTGACTCGGTGTCCAGGTCAGGAGTTCGAGCCCCGGGTTGAACACAGATTACTCAAAAATCTAGCTCTTCTAACACATTTTAAAATATAATCCATTTTTAAGACTTACTGGGATATAGGGGCCTCTGGGTGGCTCAACCGGTTAAGCATCTGCCTTCAGCTCAGGTCAAGATCCTGGGGTCCTCGGATCAAGCCCTGCATCCGGCTGCCTGTTCAGCGGGGAGCCTGCGCCTCCCTCCGCCCATCCCCCCCCACTCGTGCACTGTCAAATAAAATCTTAAAAAAAAAAAAAAAAGACTGATATAAACATTTATTGCATAAAGCAAAACTCTGTTTCTATCCATTTTTGTAATAAAAACACACAAATACAGTATTTACCCGGCAAACAGCCTCATCACACCTCTTAAAATACAGATTATACATTAAGAGAAAGAGCCAAAAGGACTGAGATACTAAGGTTTTCAAAGCTTTCTCTTTGAGGAGAAAAATAAAACCCGGTGAGGCCATTTGAATCCTTTCAGCTTGAGGGTTTTCCTCCAAATGCGGCGGCTCCGGGGAGGTGCGCGGGCCCGTCCCTCCAACCTGGGCCAACAGCACGAGGGGTCCTGTGGGGCCTGTCTGTGGACCGCGAGCTCGCCAGCCCCAGGTCACTTGTGCGTGGCGCAGGGGGTACGGCACAGACTCCTGCAGGACGGACCCACGGTTCCCCTGGATACTGGTATCTGCAGCCCAGATTCTCCCCTTCCCCAGCCTCGTTTGCGTGACCAGCACCGCCAGGCAGGAGGGCGCCAAGGCGGCTTGGGAGCCGCACTCGACCCCGCGGGCTGGGGACCGGGCATCTGCAGGGCACCTGAGTGGCCACCTCGCCCCTTCAAGGCGGGAGAGGGAGCCGCTGCCCCGCCCGGGAGAGCTGGTGTGGTCCATCTAGTTCACACACTTTTCCTTTATCTTAAGATTTAAGTAAACGCATCCCTAGACCGTATCCCAGAGCCAAACAGAGTGACCCACTAACCCTGAGTGCGCCCTGCTCTGCTGGACCCGGGGACTGGAGGTGACATAGGCCCGGACCGATGCCCACCTGCTCCGTCAAGGCCACTCCATCAGACACTGGAGACACAACCCCGTTGTCCTGGCAGCTGGTCGCCCTAGGGCCCACGCGTGTAAGCATCCAGTGGGGGGGGCATGGGGGGCTTGGCGCCCAGCGGCATTGAGTGGGGAGGGAGGGGAGGGAGGGGAGGGAGAGTAGGGGGCTCAACGCCCAGTGGCACGTGGGTGTAGCTCCTGCCAGTCACCAGGAGAGGAGGGGGCTCCCCATAGCTCCATACCACCAGCACCAGGTCCCCCACTTTCCTGCCGGGGTTCCAGGCCCCAGCAGCAGAGGCTGGCCCGCCGCCCCGGGATCTGAGGAAGGCTCCTGCCCAGCATCTCTCCCTCTCCCCTTCCAGGGGGGCCCACGCTGCCCCCACCCGGCCCCGGGCCACCAGGGTCGCTGTCCTGTTCTCAGGCCGGACAGGACCAGACCACGTGCCAGGACCACCAGCGCATCCCGGCCGCAGAGCGCAGCCCCGCGTGCTCGGAAAACACTGAGCAGGGGAGGGAGGCCAGAGCGGCCGACCAGTTCGGAGGGAAGCAGCTCGAGGTGGGTTGCGCTGGACTCGAGGGCGGTGGAGGCTTCCGGCAGCGCCGAGCCTCTGGCCCCAACCCGCACTCACCGGGGTGGCCGGCTCTGGGCTGTGGCTCTTCCTCCAGAGCCGCCGGCATCTGCGGCTCCGGCCAGAGCGGGGGCCCCTGCCCGGCAGTCCCCGCTCCACAGCCTGCTCCGCTCTCCCCGCACCTGCTCCGCCTCGGGATCATCGCGGGGCTGCGTGCGAGGCTCCCGTCGCCCACCAGGGCCTGAAGCAAAACCACGCCCGAGGGAGTTCCAGGGACCGGGATGGGGACGGCTGAGCGGCCATCGCTCCCGGGACGCGCCGCAGCGGCAGAGCTGTTTGCACGGACTCGAGCTTTCTGATCGACCAGTACGACCCCTGACGGTAAAACCTGCACCTGCCCTCCGGGGCCGTCGGGCTTCGTCCTCCTCCTCCTGGGCTGCTAAGGGAAAAGCAACCCCAGACCCTGGGTTCCTCCGACCCTGGTGTCTGAGCGACTCCGGCGTGGCCTGTGTGCTGCACACGAGGACTCTTGCAATGGAAAGGTCACAGAGGTCACGAAATTTAGCAAGTCCAGTGAGCCATTAAGCAGCGGGTGTCGGACACCCGGCAAGAGACAGGAACGCCGGCCCCTGCAAGGACACGAGCCCACGCGTCTGCCCCGGGGGTGGGTCCCTCTGCTGGGCTGTCCTTCCAGGTCTCCACGCGGGCCCCCCACCAAGTCCTGCGGGGCCCCCTGCAGAGAAGGGAGAAGCCATCCCCGGAGCACCCCCTCCCACACGGCCTCGCGTGCTGCATGCCGGAGGCGAGCTCACGAGGCTCCTGGCTCGGCGCCAGCGTGCCGCAGGAGTTGGCGCGCGTTTGCTGGGAAGGACAGGATCGTAGACGTGTCCGGCTTTGTGGCCAGAAGCCGGCTCCGGCACCAGCTCGGCGTCACTCGGTCTTTGCTTTGGAGCCTCCTGAAGACTCTAACAGCCACCGTGGGCGGGACATTCAGAAACAGGCTACGGGCCGCAACTGGCCAAGGGGCTGGAGTCTGCGGACCCGCGTTCTAGAACACCAGGCATGCCGCACGCGCCCCCAAGAGGGTTTCTGCGTGAACGTCCCATTCCCCTCAGTCTGACAACAAAGGGACCGAGGGTGTGGGGTCTACACAGCATGAACCGTGCGGCCCTGTTAACCAACTGGGTTTCAAGCCTCGGTTTCCCTTCTTCTTGGGGGTTTACAGGGGTTTATTACTACTTCATCAGCCTTCGGTTCCTCACGCTCCCCAAGCTTTTGTTCCCACAAAGCAAACTGTGTGTCCCTCTGGCCCCAGCCCTCCACGGCTCCCCACCCCCAAACCAGGAACCAGGGTCCCAAATTCAGGGAGGTCTGTCCCCAACACTCCCATACCATGTCTCCACTGCATTTCAGCCACCCTGGTCTGCAGCCAAGAGGCGCCTGCCTGTCCTGCTGCTGGGCCCGTGCACCTGCTGCGTCCCACAGCTGGCAAGCTGTGCCTCCAGTGTCAGACTGAATGACGTCCCCCAAGATTCGTAGGTTGAACCCATCATCCCCCGTGAGGCGGGATTTGGAGAGAGACCCTTCAGGAAGTAACTAAGGTCAAGTGTGGACAAAGGGCTGGTCCTACGCCAAGAGGACCAGTGTCCTTGCACGAAGGGAATGCACGCCTCCTCCAGCCACGGAGCAGGGCGCCCAGGACGGTGAGGGGGGTCACCAGGTCACATAGCGCGAGTCACGTGTGCACACCACCACACAGGTGTGCACGGATCACTCATTCGGACCCTCCTGGGCTGCTCAAGCCTGCGCCCGGAGGCCTACCCTGGGCTGCAGTAGGTGCTGGGACCGGACACCCCTCCCCCCCACCCCAGCCGTGAGGCCCTTGAGGACCAGGCCGCACCAGTGCGGGGGGGCCTAGACTCCCTAGTTCTCCAGCCACCATCTGGAGGAGAGGGTCCCCCATCCCGTGGGCAGCTCCGGCCTGACAGGGCAGGTGCCCCGTGAAATGCTGGAGTTGCCCCACGCAGCCCTGGAGGCAGGTGCAGCCCCCCTCCCCCATATGACAGTTAAGGACCCATAGGTGGCACCAAGATCGAGACCACCCTGACCCCGCCGGCCCCACTCAGCCCAGGCCAGGCCGGGGGGTACGGACATACCGCCAAGCACAGACCCCGAAGACTATGAAACACTTGATCAAACAGACTCTGGTTAGCGGTGATTTTTTTTTTGAAGATTTTATTTATTTTATTTGACAGAGATCACAAGTAGGCAGAGAGGCAGGCGGAGAGAGGAGGAAGCAGGCTCCCTGCTGAGCAGAGAGCCCGATGCGGGGCTCGATCCCAGGACCCTGAGATCCTGACCTGAGCCAAAGGCAGAGGCTTTAACCCACGGAGCCCCCCAGGCACCCCAAACAGACTCTGGTTAGTAGCTTCACACGGATCACCTGCCAGAGTGACCGGGTTGGAGGCATTGACGAAAGACATTCCCGGGAAGGTCATCTCTGCTTTTAACTTTCCGTGGCTGCTTTAAGCAACACCCGTGGCTCCTAGAGCCCACCGTGGCGGTGGACAAGAAACAGAAGACACTCGTCAGGAAGGGACAGGAATGGGACGGGCGCTGTGAGGGAACCCGTGGGGGCGGGGGGGGTGCGGATCACAGGCCAGGAGGGCGGCACGCAGAGGCCGGAGGCGGACAAGGGCAGCCTGTCACCTGCATGGTGGCCTGGGGCACAGCCAGTCCCCCGCCCGGTCACTGGTGCACGAGCCAGCTGCCGGTGGGACCTGCAGGCTCCCAGCAGGGGGCTCCTGGGACGGGGCGCCATCTCCTCCTCAGCCCTTACGGAGGGGACCCATCCCCCCACCCTTTCCCGGGCTCCTACTGGCCCGGGCAAGAGGGTCTTTCTCCCCCTGGAGGGTGGGGGGGCAAGTGAGGTTCCTCCACTCCTGCCAGAGGAGGGGGGACCCCAGCCAGGCTGGCCCCAGGCCCAGGCCCGGGGCAGGGCTGGATGTTCACGCTGCCCACAGGGTCGAGTGACCTTCCAAACCTTAGGCCGGGGCCTCCGGGGTCACGTGCCAACAGGATGGCTCCGCACGAGTCCCCAGCACGCGAGCGGCACAAGGTCAGCGCGAGCACCGGTCTTTCTAGGGAGTGGATCGCATCTGCCGCAGGACCCACCGGGAGGTCACTTCGCAGGCAGCGTCGTGCGGGAGCGGACGCCGTCACCGGAGCCCACCCTGGCCTTCCTGCCCGAGGCCGCCCCCACCGGCGATCCTGCAGCCGGGCCCGCGGGCCAGCCCGGGCGGCGCGGGGACCGGGCGGCGGGAGAGGCCAGCCAGGGGACTGCTGACCGGGCTGAGGGACCGCACGGGAGCACCCGCAGGACCCGAGAGCCACCCCCGACGGTGGGCTCCGCTCCCACTCAGGGAACCTTACGTGAAGGGCCACGTCAGAAAGGACAAGCCCAGGTGCCGAAGGGTCCGCGGCCAGAGTGACGCCCAGGGCAGAGCCGCAAGGAAAGGGTCCTGGTCTGAGCGTCAGAGACGGGGGCACCACCCACAGGACCCCAAGACCGTTGGAGATGGCAGGGGGAGGCAGGGTCAGCCTCAGAGAATTCCCGCCAGAGCCAGCCCCTACCCCTGGTGTGGGGGTCGGGTCCCCCCGCGCGTGGGCCGCCCCTGGCCACCTGCTTCCACCCTGGTCCTCCCCCGTGACCTTCCCCACCACCCCCCAGAAGGCACGGGCCGGAGCCTCCTGCCCCTGCTGCCCCTGCGACGCTCGTGGGAAGATGGGAACGAGACCGTGCGGGTTTCCCGAAGCTGCCGCGGGAAGTCAGCAGACGGAGGGACTGAGGGCCACACTGGTGTGTCCCTCTCACGGTTCGGGGGCCCAGGCGTCTATACGCCCGTTTCCTCCAGGCTCTGGGGGCGCCCCCGTCTCTCTCCCCTTCCAGCGTACGCGGCGGGCGGCTGCGGCTACGACCTCCGCCCTCACACACCCACCTCCCGCGGGAGCCTCTCCCGTCTTACGGGGTCACCATCCGGAAGGCGGGGCCCACCCTCACCCAGGAGCACCTCATCGAGATCCTGACCACAGCCGCAAAGAGCCCGTTTTCAAACAAGGTCCCGTGCTGGGTTCCCAGCTGACGTCACTCTGGCTGATGGCTGTGGCCCTCAGGCCACCTGCTCTGCGGCGAGCGTGCGCGGCTGACAGCAGGTGTGTTCAATACGCTACAACCTGTCACACCTGCCACGTCCCGAGCCCCTCGGGACCCTCCCCGCGGCCCTGCTCCCCTTACAGAAGACAAGTCCGGACACAGAAGCTGAGGAATCTTCCCACAGCTGCACGGCTCCGCGGGCAGTGGAACCGGACGGCCTCGGGGAAGGGTCCGGCCTCTGCCCTCCCACCCGACAGGACACCCACCACCTCGGGTCCTGGCAGGGCTCCCTTTCTGTCCTCTGCGCCCCTGGGAAGTGTGTGGAAGTGGAGGCACCTCTCACCTCTCGGAGGATCCCGGGGGGGCTGGGAGCGTGGGGCGGCCCCGGGCAGTTCAGAGTCCGCAGCTCTGACGGCAAGACGCGGCCGCAGCTGGAAGGCCCGGCCCGGGGCGGCAGGACTCGCCTCTGAAGGCGCATCTCCCCGTGCCTGGCTCGGCCACTGTCCCGTCTTGGTCCCTGAGCCCCACCGTGCCCCCCGCCGTGTTCTGCGAGGGCAACTACAGCGTCAGGTGCCACCTCGGCCTGTCCCGCCAGAGCCCCACGTGCGCACAGAAAACGCTCAGGCACGCAAGCAAACCCCGTCGATCTCGCGGACTGTCCGTCGCCAAGCGGCTCTGTCACACGTTAGAGTCCACTTGGGTTTTAGGACAGGCGACCGGGGGACCCCGGGGACTTCGGGGAAGTTTGTGTAAAATAAATACAGGCATGTTTAACACGGGAAAGAGGCTAAACTGTAGCGACAACGGAAGAGGAAAGAAGAGGGTCTTGAGGAGGGTCTTGGAGAAACTCACTTCCTTCCAGAACATGCCCGACATCCCTCGGCGAGGTCGCTGTGCACACAGGCCCCAGGGCCCAGCTGCAGCGACAAGCCAGCCCCAGACCCTCTGGCCTGGGGTTTCGCCCCCCCGCCGGGATCGCTCCCAGTGCCCTGGCCCCACTGCCTTCAAGAGGAGGCTTTGAAAAATCACGCCCTAAGGCAGAAAACTGAGAACAGAATAGACAGAAATTCAGAAAAGGGCTCGTACTCCCAGGGACACGGGCCCCAGCTTCCTTCCAACTGAGCGGACAAGCACAGACGCTCTGGGGCACCCGGTCCCCCCAGCCCCCTGACCCAGCTCCTCCTCCACCCGCCATGGGCCGCCTTTCCCTCCTCAGGCCCCAGCCAATCCGACGGGAAGGACACACGCACACACACGCGTGCACGCGCACACACACACACACACAGCTGGGGCGGGCACACACAGACACAACCACTGGGGCATTTCTCAGACTGAAGATTTCCCCCGCAACTTCGCCCGCCAGCCGAGTCCAGGTAAGCAACCCTGCTCCGTTTCCAATTACGAGCATGAATCATTTTCTCCAGCAGCCAGGCCGGAGCACTCTTGCTCAGGGAGGAATACTCACACCTGGGGGAGGCCTGGTGGGCAGCCTGGAGGCGGAGGCGGAGGCTGGTGTTCTCACCAACTGAAAGAGCTTGAATTCCAGATTCCCAAAGAAAGCTTTTCAGCCTTTTTTTTTTTTTTTCTTAAAGATTTTATTCATTTGACACAGAGAGACAGCGAGAGAGGGAACACAAGCGGGGGAGCAGGAGAGGGAGAAGCAGGCTTCCCGCAGAGCAGGGAGCCCGACGTGGGGCTCGATCCCAGGACGCCGGGATCATGACCCAAACTGAAGGCAGATGCTTAACGACGGGGCCACCCAGGCGCCCCAGTTTTTCAGCTTCTGCCGCCCATGTGCGGTGGGCTGCGCGTACGCCCCCCCAAACTCACATGGTGAAGGCCTAGACCCCGGGGGGTGGCGTGAGGAGGCAGGGCCGCTGGGGGTGAGGGGTTAGGGGAGGCTGTGAGGGCACGGCCTGCGATGGGATTCCCGTCTGAGAAGGGAAGTTCCAGAGCCACCGGCCCCTCCGCCCCAGGAGGACGAGCAGGCAGTCCCCTGCGAGACCCCCCTCACCCAGCACCCAGACCTGCAGGGAACCGAGGGGGCGGGCAAGCCCCAGCGTGGCGTTCTGCCCGGGCGGCTCACCGCCTGCCGCAGAGGCTTGCAGGCGAGTCGCGGCGGCTCCTGAGGGGCACAGAACACGGAGGGTACCGGGGGCCGTGGGTTCCGCTCCAGAGCTGCGGCCTCCAAAGTTGGCGCGTAATTTTTTTTTTTTTAAGATTTTATTGTCAGCGAGAGACAGCACAAGCACGGGAGCAGCAGCCAGAAGCAGGGGGAGAAGCCGGCTCCCCGCAGATCAGGGAACCCGAGTGGGGCTCAATCCCAGGACCCTGGATCATGACCTGAGCCAGTGGCAGACACTTCGCCGACGGAGCCCCCCAGCCCGCATGTAATCCTGATGCGGCTCTTTCCGGAAACTTTAGGATCGCCGTGGGGCTATGGGCTCAGCAGGCACAGGGCTCAGTGGCCAGGGCAGTGCACTGTGCCGATGGGTCTCTCGTCTCCCTAGACGGACCCGAAGCTACTTTGCTGACGGTGTGAGGAGATGTTTTAAAACCCGGGCAGACCAGCTCCTCTAACAAAGCAGGAAAAGCAGGGTGGTTTCTTTTCCCAGGAGTGGAGCTCAGACGTCTGTGCCCGGTCAATCCAGAACTTACGCCGTGGCTGAACGCGCCACACTGGTCTGACTTCACACCCACAGGATCTGCGGGACGCGGAGGGCACTGTCCGGGGTGTTGGCCCGGGCCCCCCCCATGCAGCCCCTCGCAGCATGACTGCTCGGTGGCTGCCGCCCCCGCTGCGGCTGCCCAGGACCGTGGCGGGGAAGCACCGGGACCAGAGCTGGGCAGGAAGCGGGACAGCAGGTTCCCGCTGTGCGGAGATGTCCTACCTGCCAACGAAAGGAAGACCCGCGTGCCAGAGGCGAAGACCGGAAGCAGTGAGGGACGCTCCCGTCCCTTCGCCCTGATGCAGTCCCATGTGTCCCACCAGCCTCGCGCTTCCTGCTGGAAGCTCCCTCCCGCTGGGTTTGTGTCACTTGCAGCGAGGAGCTCACATCACGCACGTGGCATGACGCACGTTCCATGGACGAGACCAGACGGGGGCCAACGGCGAGGGCTGAGCCTCGGGCACGGACATCCAGCCCGCCCCCAGGGGGCGCATCTCCTTCCAGCACCTTCTCACCGGCTGGGGCTGCCGGCCCCCCGCCCCCCAGCTCTGTTCCTGTCCCACTCGCCCACAGGTCTTATTCCACTGGTTTCCACTCCTCCGAAGCTCCGGGCCCCCAACAGCACCTCCGTGGGTGGAGGGCAGCGCCGCCGTCAAGGACTAACACTGTGGCCGCGATCGACTCTGTGCGACGCGATTCCTCCGCAAACGAGTGACTTCAACCCAAGTTTTACAGCAGTAACGGGATACACTTACCCTCACTCACAAGGCCGCCCGCGGACGGCCCGGTGGCTCCCTTCCCCGCTGGTGCGCCCGGGGCCCTCGCTGCCCTCCCACTTCCGTCAGCTTCCTCCTCCGTGACTATCCAGCCCGCACCCCTCTCGGCACAGCCACCGCTAAGGAAGCTCAAGCCGCCTGCGGCTTATCCGCCCTTAATGAAAGACAAATGCGTTGGGGGCGCCCGGGTGGCTCAGTCGCTTGAGCACCTGCCTTCATCTCAGGTCCCGATGCCAGGGTCCCGAGACAGAGCCCCGTCCAGCTCAGCTCCGCGGGGAACCTGCCCGAGATTCTCCCCACCCCCGCCCCCACGCTGTCTCTCAAACAAATAAATCTTCAAAAAATAAATACAAATCTAAAAAGGACGCATTTACAAAGTAACGTCCACGGAGATGTCGTGCAGCGAGCGGGCGTCTCTCTCGAGCAACAACGGCACGAACGAAGGCGGGGAGCAGGGCTGTTCTACTGGGGAGGCCGACCTCCGTGCTCCCCGGGAGGACTCTGGTCTCTGAGCCCTAACGGCGATGACTTTACGAAGGATCCATCCTCTGCAACATTCCCCTTGGACGAGCGCCCAACCCCGCGGGAGTGCTGTCGTCAGGAAGAGCCTCCCCGACTTCCCCGTCAGGGGTGGACACAGCCGGGTGGCCCGCCACCGTCCTCCCGCTGCCCGCGCACGCCCCACTCCATAAACTGAGTTTGTGGGATCGTCGCGACTTGTGCCGTGGGCACACGTTCCCAAGACCCACGTGGAGGCAATGAAAAAGGCATTTTAATACGAAGATTTTTAATTCAGTTTAAAAAAATCCTTAAAACAATCTGCCCTTCAAAACGAAGTTGATTTGGGATTTTTCTATTATTGTAACACGTTAGGCAAACTGTATCTCAGAATTACTGAGGAAAAAGATAATGTAGTAGTTTTCCTATTAAAGTCAAAATTTGCTTGTAGAAGAGTTAACAGGCAAATCGACCCAGAAATCTCCATGAGTAAATGCTAATGCGGATACAATATAAGTTTGTTATATACACGTACAAGCAACCACAGCCGTGATGATTAAGGACCGCAAGCCAAGACTATAAGATTAGGGCAGCTAGTGAATTTTGAGCAAGAAAGTGCCATCAGCAGCTCCGAGTACCCCTCCACTCGCAGGAGAGCTCACCCCCGACAGCACTCCCCACCCAGTTTTGGGAGATGAGTGTCTTCTGTCTGGCCAGTCCTGTCCTCTCCTGTGACACCTTCTCACAACGCAGGCACAGCGTGCGTGGACATCTGCTTACAGTCCCAGAACCGGTCTGATGGAGCAGCCTGGGCTCTCACGCCGGGGGAGAGGACCCTCATTCAGGCTGACCTTGAATTAGGGGAAATGAACGTGGCTTGTCCACCATCCCAGAGTTGCTACCACGTAAAAATCACTTTTATAATAAAGCTCCCTTCGTGAAACACACTGATTGGATAGTCCTGCCAAGGAAAGCTCACCCAGCCCCACGTCTACGGCGTAAGAGGAGGAGGACAGGCTCTCTGCTGGGATTCAGGACCAGGGTGAAGGTGGTCTGTCCCCTGAACGCCGCTACACTGTCTGAGCCAGAAACTCCAGGTACTGGCCCCGGGCCTCGAAGTGGTCGGCGGGCCGGTTGTACGCCGTCCACACAGGTTCGCCCACAAACAGCCGCATGGCCTTCACGTAGTTCTGGAAAACACAGACACGTCGGGATGTGAACCCCGCCTCCAAGACAAGGTCGCTGGCCACGTCCGTGGTCCTAGCTGCACACGTTCTCCCCGCGGAGCCAGTGGGCGCCAGCTGCCGGGCCGGCAGGCCTCAGGCTCAGGCAGCAAGGCCTCTGCCGCAGGGGTTCGGCGCTGACCCTCACTCTCCACAACCTGCCGTCTGCGCAGACCCGCACGGACCCGCCTGCCCACACCCCCTGGTCCCGCTGCGGCCCTCACGCTCGGCAGGGCCCTCAGGCTGCTGAACACCAGGGAGGCCAGCGTGGCATCGCCCCTCAAAAGCAAAAATGGGAGGGGGGGCGCCAGGGTGGCTCCGTGGGTTAAGCATCTGCCTGTGGCTCAGGTCATGATCCTGGGGTCCTGGATCGAGCCCCACAATGGGCTCCCTGCTCAGTGGCGGGTTTGCTTCTCCCTCTCCCTCCCCCTACTTCTGAACTCTCTTTCTGTGTCAAATAAATAAAATCTTAAAGTAAAAACATGGAGATCTTTCAATCCCATTTTGGCTTTTGGGAAATTTACCCTAGCAACGACCTCCCACGTGTGCTGGTCACAAAGGTAGGAGGCTCCGGGTCCCAGCACCGGACAGCAGGAAGGGGTCGGACAAGGCTGCCGGCCGTCCACGTGGGCAGGAGCCAGCGGTGGGGACCGCGGCAGCCGGGACAGCAGCTCCAGCCGGCCCCTTGGGGCAAAGCACTGGGGTCCACGCTCCCGCACGCCAGCCAGGGCCCTCGCGGCCGCAGCACGCCCTCCTACCTGCTCGTCCAGCGAGAAGCGGTGGTAGATGCCCGCGGGTAGGGTTATCATGTCCCCCTTCTCCATGAAGATCCGGATCCACCGGTCCTCTTTGTCCCGCACGTCGAAGTAGCCGCTGCCGTCCAGGATGTAGCGGATCTCGTCATCCAGGTGCAGGTGCTCCTCGTAGAACATCTTAATCTGGGAGGACAGAGGGGGCGGCTCATCCACGGCTCATCCGCGGGGGCGCACTGAGGCGCGGCGGCCGTCGGGCAGGAGCCGGGGACAAGGGCCAGGCCGCGGGGCTCCAGCAGCTCAGGAAGCCTGGCGTCGGGCCAGCAGCGGACAGAGAACGAACACAACACGGCCGCTCCGCGTGCCCACAACAGTCCCAGGTCTCCTCGGGCAACACCCCGGGGCCCTCAATGGAGCGGGGCACACGCGGCCTGCCCGACAGCTCGTGGCTCCGGGCCGTGAGGACTCCCTCGCCTGCGGGGACTCCTGCTCCCCTCCTGCCGCACACTGGGTCTCCCGCGCCTCACACACGCGGGCACGGGGCCATCACGTGCTTCCCACACGTGTTCGGTTATACGGTGTCTCCCACACGCACAGACAACATGGTCCGCACACGCCATACACGCACAGTCATCGCATACGTCACACATCATCCACAGATGACACCAGGTCACCCTTTCCAGAAACACTCTCCCTTGTTCGAATTGTTTGTTTTTCAAAAAGTCCTTATCCCCCTAAAACCGAGAGTAAAAATATTCAGGTGCGGAGCAGGGCTGAAGGAATTGTGCGGTAAACGCCCCCGGACCCTCACCGGGGCCTCGCCCGGCGTCCCCGCCTGCGCTGCCACCATCTGCCCAGCTGCCCCACGCCGGGCGTCCGAAGCTTTCCTTATGTAACGCTCACGCGCTCCCGGAGAACCCACAGAGAGTCGGAAAACCGCCTCCTACAACAAGAGCAGCCCACGACCGCCTGGCCCGAGGCCGGCAGGCTGGGCCGACGCAGGTGTCACGGGCCAGGCGAGCCCGCGTGCGTTTACCCGCGCTCGCAGCTCCCCCCGTCCCGGAACTGACCCCGACCACGGGCCTCTGACGACACGAACAGGAACAGGCACCGGGTCGCTCCCGGCCGGGCCGTCGCGGACCGGACAGATCCCCGACGCCCGAACACCAGAGGCGCAGAACCCCGAGGTCTACAAGGGAAAGGGGAGGCCCCGGCACAGCGGAGGTGTTAGAACTCGGTTGTTTTACGGAATCATAAACGAGGTGAGCCAAGCGCGGGCCGGCAAAGGTCAACGTGCCGACCTGAGTCAGCACCGGGCGGGGACGGAGCTGCGGACCCGCCTCCCGCCCCGGCCTCGGCTGCCGTCTGCGAGGACTGGCCGAAACCACCGGGTGTATGAGGGAGAGGAGTGTGCGGGTGTGACCGGGCCTGGGGGCCTCACGGTGGGACCAGAGATGGCCAGCACCGAGGGAGGGAGGGCGGGAAGTCCTGCGGCGCCGACTGGAGGAGAGGCGTCCGCTCACACCAACCATCTCTCCTGTCACACACGGACTTCACCGCCTCATCCGCTGAAGGGACCGGGGGAGTGACCCCCACGTAGCAACGAGGACCCCTGCCTGGGTTTCCAAGTCCCAGCGACGCGTACCAGGAAGGGTGGCTGACTCCGGGGCCAGGTCGGGGGCCGTGGGGGCGCCGGTGGCTCCACAAGTCGAGCGGCGTCCAGGACGACGACGGCCACCTGCCCACGGCACAGAAACCCCTTAGAAAGGCTCCTACTTGCTAAGTCTGGGACAATCCGCGCATCGGAATGACTCACTGGCCCGTCCTGCACGCCCGCCGCGATTCAGGAGGAGCCTGGGAGCCCCCACCGGGGTGGACGGAGGGGAACGCGCAGCCTCTCCCTGCAGACCGAGGCCAATTCAACGCTGCGGGCAGCAGGTCACCACTCGCAGCACCTGATGGCGGGGCTGCGGACGGCGGGACAGTTGACGGCGGGGGCTGCGGACGGCGGG
>JAHRIG010000075.1:2077070-2121200 GCA_020311275.1 Eira barbara
CAGCAGTCCCGCTCCCTACCACCCCCCGGCCCAGTCCCGGCCGCGGTCCCCACTCGCTGCAAGCGCGGGTGTGCAGGGAGCTCGGGACACCACATGGGGGGCCCGCCGCCGCCCCGGCCCTGCGCACCTTCCAATAAAGCACCCCGAGCCGGCGCAGCTGCTCCAGGCCGACCGGGCGGCTGGGCTCGGCGCGGTGGGGCCGCCTCGGGTCCTCGGCGGACTCGTCCATGTACCAGGCCTGCACCATGGCCGATCCGGGGCGCCGCGCGCACCCCCCAGCGCCCGCCCGGTGCCCGTCCCTGACCCTGGCCGACGGCTGCGGCAGGCGGCGGACGAAGAGCGGGCGCGCCGCGCGGGGAGGGGCCTTATCCCGGGGCGGCCGGGCGGGGCGGGGCCGCAGCGGGGCCCCGCGGGGAGGGGCGGCGGGACAGGGGGCGGCTGCGGGGAGGAGGGGGCCAGCGGTCAGGCTGCCCGGAGCAAGCTGGTGCACCAACTTCCGTGTTAGAGAAGGGAAACGAAATGCCACCAGAGAACCCACGCAGCCCCTGTGGGGAGCAGCGGGACTTGAAGTCAGGTCCCGTCCCCACAGAGGACCCGGCGTCACTCGGGGGAGGCCCCGTCCTCTCCTTCCCCCCACCCGTGCAGTCTCAAGCCTGCCCCGCCCTCCAGTTGTAAACTGCCCAGCTCCCTTCCCCACAGGACTGGTTCTGTTCTAGGGGGAAACAAGCTCGCCCTTCCCACTCCTTGAATCCATCCTCTGCTGAGCAGATTAGAAAAGAAAAGTTTCATTTTCTCAAAGCAGTCAGCCAGAAAAGATCCAATCATCTCACCTTGGGGCACAGCCTCCAGCAGGGTATCCGGTCACTCGGAAGCCCACGAGATTGAACCTAGACCTAAGACCGCACATCTCCAGAGTGAACGGCCCACTCTGAACCCCGGGAACCAGTGCCCACGAAGCCCAGGTAGATTTTGTGTCCGTCTGCTGCTGCCGTCCCACGTCTGGTGGGAGCCCACCTCTCCACTCCTCACGTGACCAGCTGCTGCTTGTCCCCCAGGGCAACGCCTTCCACATCACTGCCCACTTCCTCCTGCACTTCAGATAAGACTGCATGATCTTACCTCTGATGGGGGTCCCACCCCCCCCAGTAAAGCTGCAGGGTCACCCCTCCCCGCAGGCAGCTCTCACAAGGTAACCCAGGACCCCCGAGTTGCCGCACCCTGTCACTTATTTCTGTTCTTGTCTGCCCTTCCTGAAACGCTTCCTTCTCACCTCCCTCGGATAAAGTTCTAGAACATTGGTGAGGTTCGGTGGGGTGAGGTCAGGAGCCGATGACCAAGAAGAAATAGAAGAACAGAAGAAATTCTTATCTTTCAGATAGGGAGACCTATCTGAAGAAGCCCACTGAGGCCACGCTCCCAGAAAAGTAAAGAAGGTCCATTACCAAATCCCCCCTGACTCCTGGGTGGCGTCCCACGCAGGATCTGTCAGAGGTTCCCGTGTGTCAAAAGCGACCAGAGGCGTCCCTCAAGATACCGCTATTGATCACGATCCTGCCTTCCCCGGGGAGGCATTCCTGCCGTTAAAGGCCCTGGAGGGATGCCGGCGCCCCTACCTTTTCCCCATGGCATCCTAGGCTGCGATGGGTGCCTGGTGAATGGACCAAAATACTGTGCCATGCCACACATCCTCTGTCCCGAAGACTGCAGACTGTTTTGCCATTTTAACCCATGGAAATACTAGGAAAGTTTTACAAGGGGAAATTACCCAATCTTGTAGCTTTAAGTAGTCTGTAGAAGACACTGACAAGAAACAGTAAAGACTGAAATCCATCATGGTCTAAGCGACATTGCAACACGTGTGGTCCTAACGGCCCACTTCCCTAGGAAACGGTCCCCGTTGCGTTTTAATTCAATCGGGTACTGGTTTCGGCCGGCTCCCAGTGGAGGTCCCGCGGCCAGAAGTGGCTAGACCAGGGTTGTGGAGGGGATCACATTAGATCCATCAGGAGGAAACCTCACACGGGAGTCTTAAGATTGGCAGCTGTCCTGGTGACTTAGGTGGCTGTCCCGTGCCCAAGAGAGACAACTTTATATAAGAACAGGAATAAAGAGAGATCATCAAGTTTCTGGCTCTTATTACCATTCCGGCCACAGTACTAACTTCCAGCCAAAAGGCAGACGTTCTCCTCCCCATAGAGCAGCCATGGGCTAGAGGATTACAGCCTGAGCAGTCGACATGCAAGTGTTCCAATAAGACCGCACTCCTTGAAAAGCCCCTGAAGTGAGAGTAAGGGAAGAGGAGAGAAAGTACTCACCAATTTTGCACCGAAGGTCAGAGTCCAAATGTAAAGACGCACAGCCCCACGTTCAGGTGCCAAATGATGAAGTTCTAGAACATAGGTGAGGTTCGGTGGGGTGAGGTCCAGAGCTGATGACCAAGAAAGAATTCTTGAGACATCTCTGGTGCAAAATGGTGGTTTATTAAAGCACAGGGACAGGACCTGTGGGAAGGAAAAGCTGCTGCCCCACTATCCTGAGGAGTGGCTGATTATATACCCAGGAGTTGGGTAGGTGAGGACAAAAGGGGGTGTTCAGAAGTCTGTCAGGATCCCGGAGGCCTGGTTATTGTCAAGCCAAGGCTGTTTTTCCCTCTAATAAGCACTGCCATGAAGACAGTTGGGAGTTTCCTGGTGGAATGTCACATTCCTCCTATCAAGCGTCCTTGTCAATGAGCTCTAGGTTTAGAAGAAATTTAACTTTATTTATATTTCCTTTCATCTCCGTCTCCTTCAGTTTTATGGGGGGGCGGTGTTAGGGGTTTTGTTTGTCTCTGGAAGTTGGGCTATGGATAAGACAGCTTCTTTGTTGTTAATCACAAGGACATTTGTAAACCGAGGGAGACTCCTGTCTTGCAGGATTGTGATCTCTGCAAGTTAACTATTTGTTTTCCTTTTAGGGCAGCCAGGGGTGCCTGAGGAATGTCACACATATGACCGAGGGGAGCGGGTGGAGAGGGGGTGCAGGGTGCCAGCTTCTGCTTTGTCCCCAGCCAGCTTCCTGCTGCCTCATCACCTCCAGCTCCCTCTTGGTTCCTCTCCTTGGCGTGACCACAGAGTTGCGGAGTGTCCTGTCCTCTCCCCACACACACCCTAGGTGACCTCATGTCATCTAGGATACGCAGTGACTTCCGCAGCCATCTCCAGCCTGGACCTCTTTGAGACCCGACCCGGTGTCTAACTAGGCATGGCCACATACGTGGTGAATTCGTGTGTCCAACCTAACTCAGCGGAAGCAGAACTCGACTCCCCACACGTCCAGATAGGTCTCCCCAGCCTTTCCCGACCCTGTCAACAGCCGCACCAACCACCCAGTGCCCGAATCCCAAAGTCTAGGCGTTTTCTGTTTCCTCTCCCTTACCCTCAATGTCCAGCCAAATCCAGCAACGGCACAAATGCACGCACTTCACCCCCGCTCCTACTGCCCTCTTCTCCGGACTGGTAACACTGACTCGTGCAGCGGACCCCAGCTCCCACCTCTGCCCCACGGCAAGCCCTTCTCTGCACAGCATGGACTTAAAAATACAGATGGAGCGCCAGGGTGACTCCGTGTTGGGCGGCCAACTCCATCTCAGCTTGTCTCGATCTCAGGGTTGTGAGTTCAAGCCCTTCATTGGGCTCTACAGGGGTGTGGAGCCTACTTAAAAAATTTTTTTTAAATAATAAAAAGTAAATAAAAATACAAACAGGATCTTGTTACTTGTTTGCTTAACCTCCTTTCTTGACTGCCGTGGCTCCTGACCACCTCTCCAGCCTGTCTCCTTCCTGCCTGTTCTCTGCCCTCCGCGCGCTCAGCGTCTGAACCTGCTGTCCTCCTCTGCGCGCTTCTGTTCCCATCTTAGATCTCCCTTCCCTGCAGAGGCCTTCTCTGACCCCAGCCCTACACCTCTGGGGAGGTCAGCGTGTGTCTCATTAGTCTTCCAAGGACCAGTGCGTCGCTCATTGTAGGCAGTAAAAGAAAGTTTGCTGAATGAGCGTGGAAAGGACGTGACGAGAACACGGCATGGCGCTCTCACGTTACTGCAACCGCCCTCCTAACTCAGACCAGATCTCGTGCCCTGGGAAGAGACAGCACTTGGGCTGGGTAATCTCGCAAAGGCTTCACGCCTGCCCAGCCTTCCAAGCCATGTGGGCACGACTTACCACCACCTTAGAGACGAAACAACAGGGCACACACCGCTCGAGTGACTGCTGGCGGTCCGGTGGCCAGGAAGGGGCAAGGCCGGGGCGCGAGGCGGGGAGCCGGCCCCAAAGCCTGCAAGCGCTACCACCGCCACCCGGCGTGGGAAGGAGCGAGGCTGCTCTCCTTCGGTCAGGGAAGGACGGTTGGAACGGGAACGGGGCAGGGTCTCTAGCGCCTGCTGGGGCAGCGCACAGACGCGCTTCACCATCTGGGGGCCTCCATCTTACTCAGATGCTTTTTTAATTATTGGGGAGGACAGAGGGAGCTGTGTTGTGTTAAGAAAACAAAACCACGCAGTTTGGAAAAGCAAGCCATTGGGACGCCCTGAGGAACGGTCACCCAGCCTGGCCCTTGCGGCCAGGACCGGTTCAGGCAGGCAGACTCTGATCGAACGGCGCTCGTTACATTCCTATGACCGTCGCTGGCCCACGGGATTCCTCCTTTGAAGGGAAGTCCTTTGAAATTGAACTACTTCCAGAAGAATAGCCAGCAGCAGTCAAAAAATATGTTTTGCAACCAGAATTTATCACCCTCAGTAGGCAACTTGGGAAGAATCTGTTTAGATGTTCTGAAAGATAGATGGTCCCCTGCTGCAGCCCTGGGCGCGCGGGCCGTCATCCATCCCGGCACTATGCAGTGCTCCCGGCCCAGGGGCCCCCTAGCCAACAGGGCAGGGCAGTGGCAGAGCGGAAGGCTAGGGGCCCCGAGACATGGCAACATGAAGGATGTGGACGTGCACCTGTACCGGGTGGCAGACGTCCTCTGCGAAGGCACCGGGAGTAGCTCTTTCCGGCTTTGCAGGCCAAGAGGCAAAGTCGAGAGAAATAGATCAGTCCTTTGGTAACGACCATTTTAAAGTGCAAAAGCCATTCTTACTTCACAGAACATACAAAAACAGGCATCAGGCTGGAACCTGCCAACCCCGTTCTATCCCACTAATACTATTCGCATCGCATCTGGCCACCAAGCACTTTATGGCCCTGGCCTGTGGGGACAGCTCTGAACGGGTTCGGGATTGCGCGCTACTAACGAGCTATGGAATGATCTACCATTAGCTCGCCAGCAACGGCCGAAGACACGCGTCTCCCAGGCCAGGCACGAGGCCCAGCATGGGGCTTCACAGCAGGAGCCGCTGTCGGCACCTCCGACAGGTTCCCCGGGCACCAGTTCCTGCCAGGGATGCGAAGAGACACCCGCATGGTCCCCGAGTGGCGCTGCAGGCAAAGAACCCTGAGCTTAGGACCCAAGACCTTGATCACCCTGGGCAGGAAGCACACCTGTCCTCGCTCCAGCGAGACACCGCGCTGCCTCGCAAGGCCACTCATGAGACAAATCTCCCAGAGAGGAGCACTGGGACCTCATCCGCGCACATGCAGAGATGTCGGAGACCCACGGAGAACTGTCTCCTGTTCCAGTTCTCTGGCGACTTCTTCCGTTCCATTTGCATGCGGTGGACAGTCTTAGCAGTGTGGCCGACGGCCTGCAGCCCTGCATGTTGGAAGTGTGGGCGCACGGCTCCCACTCTGCTCAGTGTTCTGCACTGACTCCGGGGTCCCGGGGACTGCGTCCTTTCTGGAGCACGACTGCTGGAGCATGACTCGTGCGGTCAGTCCGAGATCCCCGTTTTCTTCCTGTTGACCAGGAGTGGGTCTCCCTGTCCAGAAGATGCCCTCAGTCCTCTGCGCATAACACAGAAGCTCATTTCCCCAACCCAGTAGGAAAGGCTTTATTCCTTTGAATTTCTTCTTCTAAGAAGACCTCACCTGATTAGTTCAGGCTCACCAAAGATAACCTCCACTTTGATTAGCTTAGAGTCCAGTGGTCTGGGGCCTTAATTACATCCGTCAGTAATTTAACCAGCGGTCAGATGCACCGTTCCACCTGCACTCAAGGATCGGACACACTGGGAGGTGGAAATCTCAAAATGCTGCCTGCCGCGTGAGTAAGTCTGCGTACTGTCCTTACTGCGGCAGTGCCTGAGCAGAGACTGAAAATGGTTAAAACCAGTGTTCCTCTCTACTTCTATTTATTTACCTGAGCCCGTGCTTTAGGTAGAAGCACAATGACTGAATGTTACTGTTTCACTAGAATTGGGTTAAGGGACAGTAAAACAAACCCTACAAAGGCAGAAGATCACCTTTAATCAAGCAGAACACTTCCTGACGTTTCTAGGTAAGCCTTAGAAAACGATCACAAACTTTTTTTCTGGAAGGGAGGGTTCTGCTCACAACTGGCAGCCAGTATCACTGTCCTCAGTAAGGGCTGCTTGTTCAGCACTCCCGTGTCCGGTCCAAGCCTGCATGCCCGGCTTCTGCTCCGGCGCTGAGCACGGTCAGACTCGGCCGAGGCAGCCTCACGTACTTCGTTCTTGAGAGGATGTCTGCCAAACACCTCGCTAGCTCAGCCCGGTGACCTGGTGGCCAGCTGGGCTTGCCGCTCCGTCCTACAGGTCTCCTCGCCACCATCACCCTCTGGTTTACAGTAGCAATGCTTTCTGTGTACTTCCCAGTTCGTCACAGAGAATATTAACAACATGTCCGCTCAAAGGTCAAGATTTAATAAAATCAAGTTTTATGGCTTCATCCAGACATACTTTATTTAACAGCGAGAGAGAGAACGAGCACACAAGCAGAGGGAGGAACAGGCTCCCCACTGAGCAGGGAGCCCAATGCGGGGCTCGATCCCAGGACCCTGGGGTTGTGACCCGAGCCGAAGGCAGACACGTACCTGACTGAGCCACCCAGTGCCTGGGTTCAGTGGGCTAAAGCATCCAGGACATTCTTGAGGGAAATTGCCTCATTTTTGTCGCTGCGTGTGTGTACAGAGCAGTGACCAGTGGCAGCGCTGAACCACGGTGAGTTGCGCACCGGCAGCCCTCGGCGGCTTTGCCCCCTCACCTGGGGCTCAGCACACAGGGGCCACACAGCATCCTAGCGCTATTCCGAAGCTCCTTTCCACGCTCACGCCCTCGCGCTCTAAGAAGGAAGCTCCCATCTGCAGTGCTCTGGGTATGCGGGCTGCGGGCTGCGGGCTGCGGGGTCCAGCCTGCTAAGCAAACAAAACAGATGCATCGGCTCTGGGAGTCGAGAAGACTAGGCGGACCTGCCTCAAGCCGTCCCGGACTTGGGGGCCCCAGAGACTGGTTACCGCTCCCTCCTTCCCTTCTTCCCTCCTTTCCGGCCTCCATTCTTTCCTCTGCGCCCGGCTCAATTCTCATCTACCGCAGCGAGCTTTCTGCAAGCACAGGAAACACAGCCAGCAGCTCTAAAACCATGCTTGCTTGGAATTCAAGAAAAAGGAGCTCTTGTATGTGGTGTCTGGAGATTCGGTGTCATGGAAGATTCCAGATGGCCCAGTTAGAACCACACATCCACCCCTTGGATCTCTGTGGAGTCCAAGGTCCACCTGGAACCCGTGTGGGCGGCCACTGGGGGAGGCTGAGCCTCACAGCCCCCGTGGAGCCCCGGCCCTGGCGCAAGGAGAAAGCCAGGCCCCCACGGGATGCGGGGGCAGACAAGAGGCGGTGCTCGCTAAGCCAGCCGCCGGGCTTTCTCGGGCAGCGCGCGTGCGGGGCATGGCACACTGCTCTCGGTGTGGGTCCTGGGCCTTGAGGCCGTCCTGGCTGCTGAAACCCCTCCCTGCGAGCCCACGCACAGCTGATGTCTTCTAAATGGCAAGCCTGGAGGGCTTTCTGGAAACAGCGAATGTTAAGGGAGAAAGGGCGTCATCAGTAAGGGCAGGCATGCCGTCGCTGGCAGCAGCACAGGAGCGCCCGCACAGAAATGACTGTCTCAGGGCACGCTGAAAGAAAGAGCTGAAAATATGTTTGCTGTGAAACACGAGGGCCGTCTATAACTAAACAGAGGGTCAACACGAAGACCTCGGGAATGAAAACCAGTGGGACCGTCCCACATCCTCCAAGTCAGAAAACCAGGCAGGTTCCCTGACAGACTTGACTACAATGGACACTCATGAAACTATCCTTTCTGTACATAAATTTGAAAAACTCCAATGGTATTTACAGAAAGTATGGTATTTTGAGTTAAGAAACAAGCCATTTGGGGCACCTGGGTGGCTCCGTGGGTTAAAGCCTCTGCCTTCGGCTCAGGTCATGATCTCAGGGTCCTGGGATCCAGTCCTGCATCGGGCTCTCTGCTCAGCGGGGAGTCTGCTTCCTCCTCTCTCTGTCTGCCTCTCTGCCTGCTTGTGATCTCTCTCTGTCAAGTAAATAAATAAAATCTTAAAAAAAAAAAAAAAGAAAAAAGAAACAAGCCATTTGTGCATGAACTTTTCTTAACCGAAAAAGGGGAGTATGGGTCTGAATTTCTTTTCTTTTCTTCTTTTTTTAAAAAATATTTTATTTATTCATTTGACAGAGAGACACAGTGAGAGAGGGAACACAAGCATGGGGAATGGGAGAGGGAGAAGCAGGCTTCCCGCAGGGCAGGGAGCTCAATGCGGGGGCTCGATCCCCAGACCCTGGGATGCTTAGCCAAAGGCAGACACTTAACGACTGAGCCACCCGGGCATCCCTGGATCTGGATTTCTTAACCAGAGGAGAAGTGCTCAGACATCACTGCCTGGAGGCCACAGTCAGCAAAACCTCGTTCATGCTAATTAAAGGAGAGCATGTCTCTCGGTCTTAATACATCTTTGAAATAAGACAGAAGACATTCATAGGACTCTAGGCTCTCAAATGCAGGCTTATTTGCAGCCTTTCAATGAATTATCCCCCATCCCTGTGCTTCCAGGATGAAAATAAAACCGCGTGTTCATTCCAGCGTGCAGACACCTGGCTCATTCTCCAGTTGTCTCTCCGTCCGGGATCATACTGCCCCTGAACACTTGCTCCAAAAGAACTCTTCCCCAAGTGCGTTGCACGTCACATACACTGAGAGAAATGATTAGCAAAAAGTGTTTTGAGGTCAAAAACTATAAGGAAACTGGAGCACCTCAGTGGCTCAGTGGGTCAAACGTCCAACTCTTGATTTCAGCTCAGGTCAGGATCTCAGGGTCGTGAGATCAGGCCCCGTGTCAGGTCCTACACAGGGCATGGGGCCTGATTGAGAGTCTCTCTCTCCCTCTGCCCCACCCTCAACCACTCGCCTACATACTCTCTCTCTCTCTCTCTCTCTCAAATAAGTAAATAAATAAAACATTATTTAAAGAACTTCGAGGAAACCTCCTATGCCATCTCTCTTCTGAAGAGTGGTGAGGCTCATAATGGAAGAAATGGTTTATGGGTCACAAAACTTCTCCCCGTGGGAGGGGTGCAGGCACTAATCCCAAAAATATCCCACCCAACTTTCTTAGGCAAACACTGTCAAAGGTGCAGTGAATCACTGAACGGTAATTAGCAGAGCTTTACTGGGTATATGCCCAAGAGACCCTTTCTAAACTGGGAGCACGTCACCAGAGCAAGGACAGGGCTTAGGGGGTGAGGAGACAGAGACTTCCCGACTCACAGTGAGTGGTTACGATATTAGCATTTTACAGAATGGATTAGCGGTTACCTCATATCAACTTTTGGGAAACAGTATACGTTTCACTCATGGTTTCCGGGGGCGTAAGAGAGAAATGACTCAGGTCAAGGTAGTCTTGCAAAACAAGCTACATTAATCTTTGTTTGCATGACCCGACGGGTTTTGTCTGCTCGGGGAATGTTCGAAGCAGGTCTCTGTTTGCTTTTAATCCCACCATGCTGGGGCAGGGTCAGGAACACGAGAACCCCAAGCAACTACCACAAGCGTCAGGACTAAATCTTCTTAGTAACGAAACCCACAAGAACGCAGAAGTCATCCGTACTGATATCTGGACTCCAAGGAGAGCGAACCGCACTCTGCTGGACAATAAACTCTGACCGACATAACAGACTCTCACAGACCAAACACGGGGCGGTGAGGAGCTCCTGACTCCGGCACATCTGAGCCGTCAGTCAGCGCACGTCCCGCACACGGGGGCCGGGCCCGGATTACTCCTGGAGGAGTCGGCGGGGGACGGGTCTCACCCTGGAGTCCCCTCCCCCACCCCTCCATCCTCGACCTGCGGCCTCTGCCCTGCGCCCGCCCCCGTCCGGCGGAGAGCCCGAGCCTACCTTCCTGCGCTCAGACCCTTGATCGATGCTTTCCCGATTCGTCCAGCAAAGAGTTACCGGGTGCCCGCTGTGCGCCAGGACTTGCTCCAGGCCCTGGTTAGGCGACAGGGAGCCAACAGGGACCAAATTCCCAGAACTTAAAGCCTATTGCGGGACACAGACGGAAAGGCCACATCGGCAAGTCAGAGGGTGGCGAGTGGTAGGCAGGAGTATAATGCAGGGAAAGAGGAGCAACAAGTGACGGCAGTGTGTGTGTGTGTGTGTGTGCGCGCGCGTGCGCGCGTGTGTGTGGCAGAGGCAGAGAGGGAGATGGGAGGGGGCGGGGAAGCGGAGCTGCACCGTGTGACCCGGAGCCGAGGACGCTGGGACATGGGAAGGAGTTGAGGGAAGGAGCCCAAGTGTCTGGAGGCAACACCTGCCAAGTGGAGTGAACAGTAAACACAGGGCAGAGGGCCTGGGTCCTGTGCCACAGGCGTGCATCAGCGCGGGTGCCAGGAGGAGAGAAGTCTGGGGGGGGGGGGGGGGCGCACGGGGGTGGCAGTAGGGCCAGAGGGTGTAGCGCTCACCTTCCACAGAGGCTGGGGCCCGGGTCAGGACCTCGTGTGTGTGTGTGTGTGTGTGTGTGTGTGTGTGTGTGCGTGTGTGTGTGCGCGCACGCACTGGGAATGACCAGATTCTGGATCCATCTTGCACGGAGGCCAACCAGGTCTGACCAAGCAGTGACGGGAGGCACGGCGCGGGGCGGTGGGGCGTTCTGCGTGCAGCCTGAGCTCCCGGGAGGACGGAGCCGAGGCGTGCCGCGGCGGAGGAGCCCGCGGGCTGCACGGATTTGAGGTCAGGGTGCGGCTGTGAGGCTGGGTTTGCAGATGTCTGAGAGGAGAGGCTGCGGGATGTGGGTAGAGTCCAGACTGGGGACACAGCTGGCAGGAAGGTGCCCAAGTCTCGCAGAAGCTGGAGCAAGTGAGTGTGAGCTCAACCCGATGAGTGCAGCCAGGAGGGTCTGGGGGGTCGGTTCTGAGCCAGCAGCAGCTCCCTGCGGTGGTGGTCGGGGAAGAGACCAGGACCCCGCATTCCGCTGCTGCCTGGCTTCCTCCTCCCTCCTGTCCTGCCCCAGCCCCGGTTTTCGGTGTTCGTGGGCTCCAGGCTCCCTCCTAGCTGGCCGCGAGCCCCCCGCCCCGGCCAGCATGAGCTGCTCACGTTGCTACCTGTCGGAGACGTGGCCGACCGAGGAGGAGCAGGGGCAGAAACCCAGGAACTGCACATCCACTCTCGGTCCCTAACGCTCAGTCTGTACACGTTTATATTAAACACAGTATGTCAGTTGCTAAAAATCAGAAAAATAACTCCGGGCTTCCACGATGTTCTTCATTCACACTCTTGATGTCTCCAAAAATGCTTTCGTGGAACCCCAGAGCAAGACAACACCTAATAGTTCACAGATGAAGAACTTGGGTCCAAACACCCGAACAGCAGAATGGTCCCGCCCTGACAACGTCATTGGAGAAGACGGTACCGTGAGTCAGGGATGTCCGCGCGGCTCAGGTGGTTGAGGACCTGCCTTCGGCACGGGTCGTTCCTCAGAGCCCCACGTCGGGCTCCCTGCTCGGCGGGGAGTCTACTGCTCCCCTGGCTTGTGCTCTCCCTGACAAATAAACAAAATCTTTAAAAAAAAAGAGAGAGAGAGAGAGAGAGAATACACATAAATCGAAAGACACGCTAGTTATCGAGCCCTCAAGCAACCGCCACTGCAGACCAGCGGGGGGCGCGCCCCCAGGGCCCTGTGCGGGGGCGGGGGGTGTGCTGCCTTCAGCCAGTGTCGGCGAGGGCTAGCCTCCTGCCAGGGCTGTCACCCAAGCACCCCCCTCAAGAGGGTGAGTCATCGAAAGGACTCGTGTGGTCTGATGTTGAATGTGAGCCACCCACGGTGGGCATCTGGGCTGTTTCCCTTGGACTCTTAAGCCACGTAGGGGCAACTGTGAGTCCCTGGCAGCACGCTGGGGTGCCTCGTGCACACCTCCAGGGAGCACAGGTTAACTGGGCTTACTTGGGTAAGGGGGTTCCCCTGCGGCCGTGCAGCGTTGGGGGGGGCAAGGAAGGGTCCCTGGGGGTGGAAGAGTGGGAAGAAGCTGACGGGAGGCTGGTGCACACGGGAAACCAGACGAAGCCAGACTCAGAGAGGGTGGGGGAAGCAGAGGCTGGAGGTGAGGGAGAGGACAGGAGCCCAAGGGCCATGGGGCTTCCAAAAATCTAGTTCATCTGTACTGTTCTTTGCGTAATGCAAGCACAGAAAAACCCCACAGTGCATTTTTGGACAGTAGGGATATGCCAAAGACAAGCACGAGACGGCACTGTAGCTTTTACAAGGGTGAGACGCACACGTACTCGAGATCCCACCACCGCCATCCGTCGCCTGCATGCGGGATGTACAGCAAGTGCCGGGCGAGGCAGTTAGACATGGGGCTGTAGCAAGGAATGTAAGGACAGGGAGGAAGAAACGAAGTGGTTATCCTTGGCAGGTGACAGGATCGTAAAGCCCAGAGAAAAGAATGGGAGCAGTTTTAGAATAGGAGGAGCCCCCCTAAGTCGGTATCACAGAATCAATGTCAGGAAAGACAGAGGCTCTTCCATATACAAACAATGATCTGTCTTAGCAACAGCACTGAGATTTAAGCACACTAACTTGGAATAAACAGCAATTTTGAAGATGTCACAGAAACGCTGGTTTTCTTTTCTCCCGTTTATCCATTTAACACATTCTGTTTGCGTCCTCCCCCCCAGCTTTCCTGAGGCATAACTGACAGATACAACTCTGTATGTATGTGATGCTTAAAACGACTTTATGATTTTAGGACAGTTTTAAGTTCACAGCCAGGTTAGGAGGAAGGTACAGAGATTTCCGCTGGAGCCCCATCCCCACCCACACTCCCCCGCCAGAGTGCAGATTTGTGACAACCGACGGCACGTGAACTGAGGCATCGTCATTACCCAGAGTCCGGAGCTGACCTTAGGGTGCACTCTTGGTGTCGTGCTTGCCGTGGACCTGGGCCAGCGGTAACGAGGTGCATCAGCACTAGGGCACCACGAGGACTATTTCCACGGCCCTAAGACCCCCGTGTGCCCCGCCTATTCATCCCTCCCTCCACCCCACCCCAACCTCCTGCAACCACTCCTCTTTTAACTGTCTCCATAGGTTTGCATTTTCCAGAATGTCACGTAGTTGTGATCAGCCAGTACGTGGCCTTTTCGGACGGGCATCTCCTACTTGGTAATGTGCACTTAAGACAGTCCGTGTCTTCCTGGCTCGATGGCTCACTGCTTTCCAGTGAACATGGATGTCCCACGGTTGACCCAGTCACTTGGCTTCCACCAGGCTTTGGCAATTGCAATCAAAGCTGCTACAAACATCTGTGTGCAGGTTTTTGCGTGGATCTGAGTTTTCAGCTCCTTCGGCTGAATACCAAGAGTGTGGCTGCTGATCGTGCGGTGAGAGCGTGTTCGGTTTGTAGGAAACCGCCCAACCGTCTTCCGAAGAGGCTGTACCATGCTGCGTTCCCAGCAGCGGCGAGAGTTGATGCCACTCGGCGTCCTCGCCAGCATCTGGTGTTGTGAGCGTTCTGGGTTGTGGCCTCTCTCGCAGGTGTCCAGGGCTGTCTCACTGCGGTTTTAATCTGCGTGTCCCCGACGGCGTGTGATGGACCGTGTCTTTCCCTGTGCTCACTTGCCATCTTTGCACCTTCTTTGGTGAAGTGCATGCTGGGAAACAAACTACATTCGTCCCCTTAAAACTGGAGCCCATTTGGGGCGCCTGGGTGGCTCCGTGGGTTAAAGCCTCTGCCTTCGGCTCAGGTCATGATCTCAGAGTCCTGGGATCGAGCCCCACGTTGGGCTCTCTGCTCGGCAGGGAGCCTGCTTCCCCCTCTCTCTCTGCCTGCCTCTCTGCCTAATTGTGATCTCTCTCTCTGTGTCAAATAAATAAATAAAATCTTAAAAAAAAAAAAAAGAAAATGACCAAAGACAGGAGTCCAAATACAGGAGTAATAATTTCATTTCTCTGTCGTTCTGTATCTTCACTTTCATTTTTGTTCTTCTGGGCTTCAGCAAAACGATGTGGATGCCATGAACTCAATTCCATTTAGGAAAACCTGTCACCTAACAAAGCAAAGTTGTCTCACTGACACAGTCAAGAGTGGAGTCTCGGAAGAATCACGCACACGGCCTCCGCAGCGGGGTCATGCCGCCCGCGTGGGAGCAGCGAGGACAGCCAGCACCCGAGGGGCAGAGGACCAGACCCCAACTTCATTTCCTCCCCCAAAAGGAGGAGACTGGACTTCACCAGGCATCCTCCACTGGGGACCCAGCTCGGGCTGCCATTCGCAATGCCACCGATGCAGGGGGCGGGGGCTTATTTATTTATTTCTCACGAGTCCAGAGGCCAGAAGACCAAGTACCAGGGTGTCAGCTGACTGGGTCCCTGGGGAAGTCTCCCTTCCTGGCTTCGCTATGTCCTTACGCGGCCTTTCCTGTTGTCGCTGGCAAGAGCGGGAGAGAGTGAGCTCATTCGACCTTAGTTACTTCTTAGAGGCCCATCTCCAAACACAGCCGCGCCGTGGGTGGGGCGTCAACACGGGAGCTCGGGGCCACAGCCATTCAGCCCATCGCAGCCCGGACTCAGGTGCCGGCCTCTGGGTTTTCAAGTGTTCCGTGAAAGCAAGTTGTGTACCTACAAGAGGCACTGTGCTTGTTCCGTGCCCCCCAGTACCAAGGACGCGGGGGCCTGAGGAGCCTGTGAGGCTCGAGGACGTGGATGTGAAGGCAGAGGCTGGACTTCGCAACCGCAGCGAGCCCTGCCCGCTGCACCAGGCTTTCCGCCCGCCGCAGTCCTGCGCGTGAGCGCGCCGTCCCCTCCCGTCTCCCAGGAAAACACACCTCTAAAATCGTTCTTATTTTTGAGCATTTATTCCGACACGATTCAAAATCAAGATGACGGGCAGGGGCTCACACGTGGAGAGGTGTCCTCCCTCCCTCGGCTCCCGCCCACCCTGCACCCCCGCAGGGCGCCCTGCGCGCGCTGCTTCTCTGCCAGCCGCCCGTGCCGCGTCGCCGAGCCCCCGGTATCCTTTCCTTCTCGGATGCTGCGAACCCCGTCTTCATTCGGATGTCCGCAGGCGCACCTGCAGGGCAAATTCCAAACAGCAGCGGAGGCTGGGTCAAAGCTACCCGGGGCCCTCCTTTCAGCAGGCGGCGAACTTCTCCATCCTGCGCTGCCCACGCCGGCACGGAAGTGCCTGGTTTCCCAGAGCCTCCCGACTGCTGGAGTTTCGCTAAGAAATCCTGTTATGAGGTATTAATAGGCTACAGGAGAGTACATCTCGGTGCGCTGTCAGTCTGCGCGCTCTGGGAGCGAAGCTGCGATCTTTCCTTGCTCGAGGGCCCGTGCCGAGTGATTTATGACTGGCCCGCTCTATCATTAGGCATTTTCTCACTTTCTACTAGTCCTTTCTGTATCAGAGAAATGAGCCTCCTGTCACAGCGGTTCCAATTTTTTTTTTAGAATTTGTCTATGATTAGGTCTTTTTAAAGTTTTTTTCAGTTCAAGGGGTGCCTGTGGCTCAGTCGGTAAAGCATCCAACTCTTGATTTCGGCTCAGGTCATGATCTCCGGGTCCGGAGACGGAGCTCCACATTGGGCTCTGCACTCGGTGTGGGCCCTGCTTAAGCTTCTCTCCCTCCCTCCACCTCTGCCCCCTCCTCCAGTGCATACCTACTCTCTAATAAAATAAAAATAATAAATAATAATAATAATAAAGAAAGCCATTTGTTAACTTTTTGATTTTTATGTAGTCTTTAATTTTCTTTTATGGTTAATGGATTTTGAGTCCTGGGTAAAAAGGCTCTGTTTACACCACTGGTGATACGGCCCTTTATACTAAATTCTTGTGTACCTTTGGGATTAAGAAATAGAGCTCTAGAAAACGGGGCCAGAGCCGGCACCTGCCAGTCCTCCCTCCCGCTTCACTGACCCTGTTTGTATTTGTCCAAGATCCTTCCTTCCACTGTGGCTCTCCAGGAAGCACCAGGGAGGAACCTAATTTTGAGGCATATTTTGATGAAAGCTGAAGATCCCGCCAGTGTTCAGACCAGAGTGGTCCTGTGCCGATCTCTCTCCCTCCCATCCCCTCGGCAGACAAACCGCAGCTGTTTTCACAAACTGGCGCAGGTTCTCTTAAGTATCTGAAGGCCTTCCAGGCGCTGGGGACACAACACGGACAGGAGCCCCTGCCCGCCTGCTCCCCTGCTGGAGGCCGAGTCTGGGTGCCGGAGCCGCGGCTGGATGGAGAGCCAGACGCTCCGCTCCGACGTCCTTCTCGCACAGGTTCTGCAAGTCCCATCAGCACAGGACATGAAGGGGGGCCGTTACTGAGCAGCCTTGCCTCCTTGTTGCAGAACTACCGGAACAGGAGCATGAGGGAGACATGTAGCACGGAGGCCGAGGTCTTCCTTTGAAGGCCCTGGCTTGCTTGGCTGAGGATGCCATCACTGCAAACAAGCGGAGCCTGTTTACGACCACGCAAGCTGCCCAACCGCCAGCACTTGGGTTTCGGTTTGGTTCTACTTAGCTCGGCTGTCACGTGCCTGTCCCGAGGGACAGCACAGACCCTCTGGATTTTCTCAAAGACCCGCAGTGGAGTCCCCTCATCGCGCTGGTGTGGAAGCTACAAATAACATGTCAACAGCCTCCATCTGCCAAGCGTCAAGCTCACATTGAGAGCAGCAGCGGCCCACGCAAGCGGGCTCCACACTCAGTTTAGAGCCCAATGTGGGACGCGATTTCACAACCTTAAGGTCATGACCTGGGCCAAAGTCAAGAGCTGGCCGCTGAACCAACTGTAAGAGCACTTTTGGATCTCCCCAAATCTTCACCTGAAACAGAAGCATAGTCGTCTGGAACAAACCTAGGGAACCAGCAGCACGGGACAGGGATGGGGGCACACTGGAACCCTCCTGTCCTGCTGAGGGGGCAGTAAAACAGTAGACGATGTCAGCTGGCGTTTCTTAAAACTGAATCCACGCCTGCCATGTGATCCCGCCCATCCCCTCGAGAGAAGTAAAGGCACATGTTCAGGAAAAGACGAGTACATACATGTTCACAGCAGCTTTATTTACAAGAGCCGCACCCGGAGGCCAAGCGAACGCCCGTGAACAGGAGGAGGGCGCACAGCCGTGGTGCGCCCGAGCCGTGGATGCTCCGCAGCGAGAGAAAGGAGTGAGCTACGGACAGACGCAGCCGCGCCGATGCCAGAACGATGACGCGACTGAAAGAAGCTCCGGACATGAAGGGAGTTTATACTGTAGGACTCCATTTATATAAATACCTTAGAAAATACAAATTATCTATAGAGACAGGAAGCAGATCGGTGGTCGCCCGAGGATGGGGTCCGGGACGGAAGGATTTCAAAGTGGTGCGAGAAAACCCTGGGAGGTGACAGGCAGTTCTTGCAGGGGCTTCACTGGGGAATCCAAGGTCCGCTTCGCACACGTGCCATTTGCTGTCCGTCAAGCGCACCTCCATAAAGCTGTTAGAAAGCAAAATGGTATGGTGACTCCACAGAGCTGACACATGGAAATGAAGGACAGGGTCTGCTCACCACAGCCTGCACACCTGTGGCACAGAGCACAGTGGAGCCACTGGGCCTCCACGGCTCCGACAGGTGTCCACTGCAGTGTCACAGGCCGGCTGGAGGCCAGCGGCTGGAGCGGGACAGCTGTCCCTACCCGGGTGGTGAAGAGCCACTGCAAGAAGGTCTGAGGGCTGCAGCCGTGGAGCCCGAGAGCCGCTGCAGCTGACCCCGGAGGGACCCATATTGTGGGGACAGAGCCAGCACCAGCAGGAAGGGACAGTGGACAGAGGAAAGAGAAGGACTCGATGCAGGTGCGGCAGGGCCAGAGCTGGCAGAGCTCCGGAAGCTGGCCGCCGTATTTTTAGCATGACTCAAAGTTCATCAGAAAAGAGAACTCTGTGAAGTGAGAAAAACTATCGGAACTAAATGTTTAGGAAAATGCATGATGGGAAAGTATCAATCCCACACAGAGCTATTCTAAGAAAAAAAGAAAAGGAGGACAAACACCCCTACAGAGAGTGAGGGCACGCCAGAAAGACGTACCCAGCAACCAGACCAAAATGAGCTGCTTCAAAACATCAAGAAAGAAGATCCGAGATGGGAGCATGAGAAAACATCAGAAATAAGGTGACAGAATTCAAGGAAACTAGACACGACAAGAAAATTAATTTCAGAAATGAGAATCAGAGCAAACAAACACAACAAATAATGCCTTTAGAAACAGGGCATCAACTGGAGAACAAATTTTAGAAAACAAAAGAAACTTTAAAAGAGATGAAAGAGACTCAAGAAGAAGAAGAAAACACAGAGGACGGACAAATCTGACTTCAACACAGAGAAACTGAGGTTCCCCAAAACAGAAGGCCAGAACACTAAGCCGCAGTTCCAGGAAACCCTCCTGAAATAGCAGATGTGAACACACACAGATGGAGAGCCTGCGCGCTCCTGCAAACACTGACCCAGCGCGAACAACACAGGACACCGTCTAACGTGACCGTGGAAAACAGACCTCGGAACATTGAAGCCAAAAGGAGACATGACTTGTAAGAAAGACTCACTGGGCTTTTCACGCTGGGAAAAAGTCGAAATAAAGATTTCGGATACTCAAGGGAGGAAAGTGTGAGCCAAGGATTTCATACCCTACAAAACTGATTTCAAACATAAAGCAAACAGATCAAGGTCAACGTGGGGAGGTCCGGGAGGACGGTTCCAAGATGACACTGACCAAACGCTGGCTGTGTAACCAAGGACTACACAAAGTGAGACGAGATGAGGGCAAGGGGGGCAGATTTCACTGTGCAACGACTGACCATCTACATGCAGTGCTGTTTTCACTATCGGAGCAGAACATGAATATCAGTATCCCCGCACCGCATGTTACGGTGGAGTAAAGCAAGCACGTAATTAAGGAATTTCTATCCCAGAATTCTCAGTGTGGAAGGACACACAGACATAACACGGAAGAGTTGAGTACTCTGAAATCCCGAGTTCCTATTGGAAATATCAATATGAGCTCAAGTACTTTATCTTTAAATGTGTGTACATGTGCAGGTTTTCTAATTCTGTGCACTGAAAAGCCCTAGAGGCAATGACCAACCCTAGAGCGACGAGCACCAAGCATCTGAAATACCTTTTCTGCCATTAAAAGAAACTGGGATTCTAGGGAGTCTGGCTGACTCAGTCAGAATAGCATGCGACTCCTGATTTTGGGGTCGTGATTTCAAGCCCCACATTGGGTACAAAGATAACTTAACTTACAAAACAAAACAAAAAGAAAGAAAGACGCTAGAGTTAGAGAAAGAGGCGATGCCAGATCTGGAGCAGGAGAAGTACCAGATGGATCTGGAGCACCTTGACACACCGGACTGCAATGGAGCTGAGGACTGGGTGCACGCGCGTGTAGGGTCTGCACATGCACGCGGGTGTGCACGCATGGACTGCGAGTGAGCCTACAGTGTACATCTGTGTGATCAGTGCCTGTGTGTGCATACATGAACATCAAAACAAATAAAGAGCCAACCTGAAGATCCTCCCTCCTACAGGCCAAAGCAGCTACAATTTGGGTTCAATAAAGAAAGGGCAATGACCTGAAACCTATCCAAAAGGCTCAGGTAAATGAGTTCATGACACTTATGTGTTATAAGAACGTATGAATATGATGAAGTTGAGAGGCAACGTGGGGGGCTTGGGGGGTAGGAAAGGAAAAAATGAAACAAGATGGGATCGGGAGGCAGACAAACCATAAGAGACTCTTAATCTCACAAAACAATCTGAGGTTTGCCGGGGGGAGGGGGGTAGGAAGAGGGTGGCTGGGTTATGGACACTGGGGAGGGTATGTGCTATGGTGAGTGCTGTGAAGTGTGTAAACCTGGTGATTCACACACCTGTACCCCTGGGGCTAATAATACATTGTATGTTAATACAAAAATTAAAAAAAAAAAAAAGTATGGGGGGGCGCCTGGTTGGCTCAGTGGGTTAAAGCCTCTGCCTTTGGCTCAGGTCATGATCCCAGGGTCCTGGGATCGAGCCCGGCACCAGGTTCTCTGCTCAGCGGGAGCCTGCTTCCTCCTCCTCTCTTTCTCTCTGACCGCCTCTCTGCCTACTTGTGATCTCTGTCTGTCAAATGAATAAATGAATAAATAAAATCTAAAAAAAAAAAAAGTATGAATAAAAAACCTTAAGTGGCCACCTTCTAAGGATTACAGGGAACTAATTATCTTTGCACTTATCCTGCCTTTCCTAAATGAACACCACTGGGTAACCAAATAGCAGATGAGAGGACGCATCTTCTAAAACCAACCCAGCCAATAAATGTCAGCAAAATCACAGCATATCACTATATCACCATGTTAGAGGCTCCAAACCATTAACAGACCGACGCACGGGGCACCGGCAGCCGCCAACACCAGGAAAATGCGAAGAGCCTGTACCTGAACGAAAGCACGTGGCTATTTACCACTTGCTGGAGGTGTGGAACCTGATTCTCGTCAAGCCTCTGGGTCCAGCTTACGGGAAGTACAGAGGCCAGAGAAAATGCTGGACCGTGCCAGGACAATGTATGTGGCAAAACTTAGACCATGGGAATCAACAGGACCAATGGCCCAGGTTCCTCAACAGGTAACCCACACAAGGAGACCAATACACGCAATAAAGGGACTTCGGAAATACGGAGTCTAAAAAAAGGTAGACAAGGTTCAACTACCACGAAGAAACACAAGTAAGTCTTTTCTATAAAAGTCAGGATTCGCTTTGGAGGGAAGGAGGGGCTGGGGTTGGAGAAGCACATGGAGAGCCTTCTGGAGTGTCTGGCCAAGTTCTAGTTCTTGTCCTGAGTGGTGGTCATCAGGGAGTTCACCTTATAGTAATAACAACTCGACGAGCTAAACATTTGTGTCATTTTCTATACCTTTTTATGATAAAGTGGTAAGAAAAAAAATTGGGGCACCTGTGTGGCTCTGTCAATTATCTGCCTCTGGCTCGGGTCATGATCCCAGGGCTCTGGGACTGAGCCCCAGGTCAGGCTCCCCGCTCAGCAGGGAGTCTGCTTCTCCCCAAGCCTCCCCACACCCGCCTTGTACTCTCTTTCACTCACTCTCTCTCTCAAGGAAAAATAAAATCTTTAAAAAAATAAATTTAATAAATTTAAAAATTTTTTAAAATGATCAGACCAAACTTTAACTTGCATAGTACTTTTTTTTTTTTTTAAAGTAGGTGCCACACCCTGTGTGGAGCCCAATTTGGGCCTGAACTCATGACCCTGAGATCAGGACCTAAGCTGGGATCCAGAGCCAGATGCTTAACTGCCTGAGCTACTGAGGGGCCCCGCTTGCATAGTGCTTTTAACAAAAACAGCCCAAGAAATTTTAGAAGATTTACTCCTGCATCTTGCTCTGTAAGATGCTCCCAGATGGCAGTCAAGCTGCCGGTCATGTGCAGGCTTGCCTTGTACCCAGGGCCAGCCCCTTAAGACCCAGCCCACACTTGCTTGGCTGAGGCCTGGGCCCTGGCATGGGCTGCAGCCACCAAGGAGCACTGACTTGCTCTAATCCACAGGTCAGTCAGCCGGCACATTCTGAGACTCAATCCTGCCAACGAGAAGGTTAATGAACACTTTCAGAACACTTCCAGACCTTGTCTGCGTTTTTAAATCACTGCTGTATTCATGCCGTATTAAATCAAAGTCTTAAAATTTCTGTCCAGATGGCAATGAAACTGTGAATAGTGTCAAACCCAGTAAAGCATAACGCTGAAATTTCAAGTCATGCTCAAATCCTGAAGGATGTCAATGTATTAGAATTTAACCACTTTTTATCACAGGATATCCCAGAATGACGGATTTATTACTTTTTTGCAGGTTGTGTCTGCCCATCTACTACAAGTTTCATTTTTCACGCCGGTAAGGAAAGGCAAGCACATAGTCACTCACTCAAGTTTTCCAAGAATGACGATGACCTCACTCAGTCCTCAGATTGCTTTGCTCCTTCTCGTGCTAATCTGTCCGCCTCTTCATTGCCTACAAATCCCGAATGACCAGGAACATGCATCTGTTAAATAAATTTTTTTTCCTTTTACCTTTACTGGTTTCTTTACACAAGCAACACACAAGTACATCCTGACTCTTCCCAGTGGGGGGAAGGGGAGAACGCTCCTCCCCCAGGACCCCCCTCCACGGTTCTACATGGCACAACCTGTATGCCCAACACACGGACACAATGCAGGCACTTGCAAAAATCCCATTTTCATTCTCCACGAATTGGATCATACTGTTTTTACTAATTTTTATAACCTTAATGATGGAACTTGGAAAGCTTTCCAAGTAAAACGTATGTATGTATAGATGAGGACAGTAAAACATATGTATGTATAGATGAGGACAGATATATATCCAAAACACATACTTTTTTTCTTTAAGTGCTATCAGAAAGAGGAGACATAATTATGTGATTTGGTTTTTCTTTCTAAATAGGCTCTACGACCAATGTGAGCCCAACGTGGGACTTGATCCCACGACGGTGAGATCAAGACCTGAGCTGAGATCAAGAGTCAGACACTTAACCCACTGAGCCACCCAGGCGCGTACTTCTGTGCTTTAACCGCTGTTTACATCTGCACTGGGGAAGGGCAGACTTAAACCTTACGTCACCAAGCTGTTCTCAGTGGTCCCGGAGTGGAAGAGTAACACAGGGTTAAGACGATGCTTGCAGTTTAACTTGCTCTGTATTGTTGGACCCAAGTTTGTTTGTTTGTTTGAAAGATTTTATTTATTTGACAGAGACAGAGCAAGAGAGCATGAGCAGTGGGGAGGGCCAGAGGGAGAGGGAGAAGCCAACTTTCTGCTCAGCAGGGAGCAAGACACAGGGCTCGATCCCAGGACCCTGAGATCATGACCTGAGTAGAAACCAAGAGTCAGACACTCAACTGACTGAGACACCCACGCTCCCCTGATATCTTATGCTCTTATACAGGGCAGATTCATACAGAGTATGTATGGGTAGAGATTGGTAACTGTAGATCTGTTGGAAACTGGATTTCCTAATAATAATTTTATTTTTTATAGCTTTTTTGTTTTTTAAAGATTTTATTTATTTGAGAGAGACAGAGATAGCAAGAGAGCACAAGCGAGGAGGAAAGGGAGAAGCAGGCTCCCCACTGAGCAAGGAGCCTGATGCAGGCCTTGATCCCACTGGGATTATAACCTGACCAAAGGCATTCACTTAATTGACAGAGCCACCCAGGTGCCCCCCTGAAAAAAGTTGTAATAAAAACTATCTATTGGGGAGCCTGGGTGGCTCGGTCGGTTCAGCGTCTGCCTTCAGCTCAGGTCATGATCCCGGGGTCCTGGGATTGAGCCCCGAGTTGGGCTCCCTGCTCGGTGTGAAGCCTGCTTCTCCCTCTTCCACTCCCCCTGCTCGTGTTCCCTCTCTCGCTGTCTGTCAAATAAATAAAGAAAATCTTTAAAAAGAAATAAAAATAGGGGTGCCTGGGTGGCTCAGTGGGTTAAAGCCTCTGCCTTCGGCTCAGGTCATGATCCCGGGGTCCTGGGATCGAGCCCCGCATCGGGCTCTCTGCTCAGCGGGGAGCCTGCTTCCTCCTCCCTCTCTGCCTACTTGTGATCTCTGTCTGTCAAATAAATGAATGGAATCTAAAAAAAAAAAAGAAAAGAAAAGAAATAAAAATAAAATAAAAACTATCTATTAATAAGAAAAATAATTCCATTTTGGAAAAAAAAGTCATGTTCCACACCCTTTACTTTTAACAAAATACCTTATAAATTAGTTTTATTTTGACATTATGGCTGATTCTAAAGAAACCAACAGGTCAACTATCACCAACTATTAACAGTGATGAGGTTAACGAAGGGTAGTGGGAAGAAAGGCAGGGAGGGACAAGTGTCCTTCCTACCACCCAACCAAGAGGAAATAAGCGTTAAAAGGATTTTACACCACTCTGGAAAGAGCCTCCACCCTTTCCCATGCTGATGACAAAAACTTGGTTGGGGGACAGGCACAGGGAGGGTCACAGATTATTTATTTATTTATTTATTATTATTATTTTTTAATTTATTATTATTTTTTAAAGATTTTATTTATTTATTTGACAGACAGATCCAAGTAGGCAGAGAGGCAGGCAGAGAGAGAGAGAGAGAGAGAAGCAGGCTCCCCGCTGAGCAGAGAGCCCGATGCGGGGCTCGATCCCAGGACCCTGAGATCATGACCCAAGCCGAAGGCAGCGGCTTAATCCACTGAGCCACCCAGGCGCCCCGAGGGTCACAGATTAAAACAGCCTGCCAACAAGTCCATCAAACCCCTTAGACTTAGAAACTCCGGAGGCAACCGTCTCAGGTCCCCTCCGTCTTTGGGAGCTGCGTACTGTCCATCACTCTGAACTTCGCTTGGCCGCCCACCACTCTTCATTCTTCTGAGCAGCATGACCACAACTACGGGCACTGAAGAAAAAAAAATCCTGCAGTGTGAGCCCAGACGAGGCCCTCCCAAGCACTGCCGAGACAACGAGAGGAACACTGAACACCCCTCAGTCGCGCTGCCCGAATGGCGTGTTCTACGCACCATCACACCAGTAACAAGCAGCGTCACGTACAGGGTCATCAGGACTCAAATATGTTGCAGTTTCTAGTACACGCTACGGTATTAATTTTATGTAAACTTTTAACTTAAGTCATTCAATCACCTACATACAGTACTAATCTCTCCAGTTAACTTAGAATATTTGGTCCTAGACACCTGGGTGGCTCCATCAGTTAAATGTCCAACTCTTGATTTCGGCTCGGGTCATGACCTCAGAGCTGCGAGACCGAGGCCACGTTGTGCTCCACGCCGAGCGCAGGGCCTACTTAAGGTTCTCTCTCTGCTGCCACCCCCCCCCTCCCCGAGTGTCTGGTCCTCATAGCCACGTAAGAGGCCTGGTTCGGACAACACGCACCCACTGGATGTCCATGCCCTGGGTGAGCTGCTCCAGCACTGCGAAGTCCTCCTTGTTGGTCACCTCTTTCCCCGCGCTCGTCTTCCACCCATTCTTCTTCCAGCCTTGAACCCAATTAGTGACACCTGCGAGAAATGCACTCACAGTCCGCTGAGCTCGAATGTCCCGGTCTCTTCCTCCCTAGACATCGTCCCTCCTCCACCTGCTCTACTCATCTGCGCAGTGGCGTGGACTTGCCGCTGGCCCACACAGGCTGTCCGCCGGCCGGGGGCACCCACCCGGCACACTCCTCTGCTTACCCCTCTGACTGGACTGGTGCTGACCCACAGCTCCCAGCTTAAGAGGACACCTCTCGGGGCGCCTGGGTGGCTCCGTGGGTTAAGCCTCTGCCTTCGGCTCAGGTCATGATCTTGGGGTCCTGGGATCGAGCCCCGCATCGGGCTCTCTGCTCAGCAGGGAGCCTGCTTCCCCCTCTCTCTGCCTGCCTCTCTGCCTACTTGTGATCTCTGTCTGTCAAATACATAAAAATAAAATCTTTAAAAAAAAAAAAAAAAAGAGGACACCTCTCTGCTTCTTCAACCCCCTCCCCGTGTCCTAAACATGATTATTTCTCAAAGGAGCCATCAGCACACCACCTTCAGTTACTTATGCATGTTTACACTCGAAGGACTACGAGAGCACAGACACAGCTACTCGCTGCCCTATCTTAGGAGCCTGGCGAAGACATGTCTATGTGGCAAACTCCAGAGCAGCACATCTGGGCTCCAGAATCCCCGGTTTTCTCTTTATACCAGACAAACCAATGGTTGTCTTCATTCACCATTTGGGTCCTGCCCCGATACACCTCCCATAGGAGAAGGAAATACCTATTTTCCTTTATGTTTACCAGGAAACACTAGAAGTAAAATGTAAAAGCTTACCATTTATGGTAAACATACTGTCCGTATATAGAACCAGCTTCTTGATGTTCTGAGCCTTTGCTTGCTCGATGGCTTTGCAGGCTGCCTTAAAGAAACAGGTCAGTCATCATGCTACAGAAGTTGTCCAATTTTCAACATTACCGAAGTTCAAAATCACTTCGCTATTTAAACATTCTTTCTTTTTCTGTGCTAAGTATAATGATTACATGCTCTGCATGAAATAATGTCACACATACGGTTCTGTTTGCACATCTATTTGAAATAACTTTTAAAACTTTTCTGGAAAATTCCTATCCATCAGAATCACTTGTAACCCCAAACCAAGTTTCTTCTGGACTTTGAGGATCCTGTGTGCACACACTGTACGCGGTTCACTGCTACGATGGTCTTACTCTCAGTGGGAAACGTGTCTGACAACTTACATGAATTTCTGCTCTTTGGTTGGTCTGCCGCCCGGGAAGCCTAATGCCTATATTCCTGGTTGCAAAACAAAACAAAGGAAAATGAAATCAATTAAAAAAGCTAATTCCCAAAGTGATTCCTTAAGCCTCTCAATGGAGGACAGGTTTGATACATTTTTTTGACATATGAAAGCATCATACAAATAGACAGCCTTTAAAAATCAAACCAAGAGTACTAGCATTTTATGGAGAAGCACCACGGGGTGGTCTTGTGAAGAATACTGGGCCGGAAATCAGAAGCAAAGTTTTCTTTCTGGCCCCGCAATTCATTAGCGTGGGGTCCTGGGTGAGCACGAAGCCTGCAGACACTCAGCGCCACACAAGCGTGTTGCCTCTTAGAGGGTTTGCAGCTAAAATGAGATCTCAAAGGGAAAGAACTCTACAGATCACAAGTCAAGAGAAATATAAGGTCTTACTCAATAGTTTATATTCCATTATGTCCAACACTGCTGTGGGTACCTGGAAATGCTGGAGACAAAGCTCAGAGCTGATGTGGCTACTTCGCAGGCTCAAATTCGTCTTTTACACTGAATCTTAGGGCTGCCCCAGGTATCTGAACGATCACGCTTTGCATCCCCCTGAGCTCGTGCCTTATGAAAAACTAGAGGTCGCCTCTAAGCTCACACGTCCTCAGAAGAGTCTTGGGAACATGACAGGTTCCAAGTCTGGCAACCTTGGACGTCCTTGCCAGAACCATCCCGCAGGAGACATGTGACTCTCCTAGGGGGCAGGGAAGTTATTTTGGTAGATGTCATCAGCGAGACACAGAAACTCCTCTAGACTCAGGGTGAAGAAAGCAATGCTGAGGTAATTTACATTGTGAAGAACAAAGGTATCAGTGTCGACATGAACCAAAGCTTGTTCCTTTGCAACCTCTGCCAAAGCTAACCAAATAATCAGCAAATCTCGTGTCATTCCTTGACAAGTTTTAGAATGTGATTCACTTAGACCTGAAGCCTTTTTTGTTTACTCACAAAGGATGGCCGGGCCCCCAGTAAACACCGATGCCTGCTCGTGCCCTCTTCCGCCCGTTACTGGAGCAGCAGCCATCAGTGTAGACGACAACAGATTCTCCTAAAAGAGGGAGTTTTATGAGTGGCACTGGAACCAAAGCACAAAAAACTGAGATTCGTTTAACAAATTCACTAAGCTTAAATTCACATTTTAACTGAGAGAGTATGTACAATGTGATCTATATTCTCTATCTAGAAAAACATTATCAGTTCCTTATAAAAGGGGCCCTCAACACCTTCTGATTAGCATGCCCTCCTATCTCGGATATGGCAATTTAAAGGTAAATTAAAGGTAAAGGCAGGCATTTTGTGAACTCAGAACCCGCTGCTGTTGCATCCCCCACTACAGAGGTGAGAAGAGTGTCGCCATCCCTCTCCCCACGGGGAGCAGGGCTCACACTCACTCCCCGGAGCTGTCTTTGCAAACAAGTAGTGTCTTGGCATGAATAAGGACCTGTCCCCCAGAAGGTCTAGTCCTCTGACAAATGTTGGTCTAATTTTTTTTTTCTTAGCATATTTCCCCTTAATAAGCTACGGTTCCCTGTGTTTGCTTTGTTCCATCAAGACAGAGGCTCAGGGGCACCTTGGTGTCATGATTATTATATGGAAAACTCAAAAATCCAAGATACATACCCATATAAGAAAATGTGTCTTTGTCAACTGAAGGCACGGATTCCGCGGTCTGTCTTGCCTGCTTTGCACAGGGCTCTGCGTTTCCCTCTCCATCCGAGGGCTCACGGAGTCGCTTGCTGGCTTTCACTTGTGACTCTTGGTGACACTTATTTTCTGCACCTGAAAGATCAAGTGTACTCAAAAAGCAGGAAAACATGAGCAGAACACGAAAGGCTTAACAATCCACAAGTTCAGTGTGTGACTTGGTATCACTAAATCTACTTAATTGTGCTCTGCGGCCTTACAGAGAGGAAATCACTTAGGACAGTCCACACCGTGTCAGATTTTCATGTCCTGTGAAATTACTCTAAAGCTTCCCTAAGCTTGACAAGGGTGATATGAAGACAGGAGCAACCCCTCTGTTAAAGCAGAAACCTGGTTTCGACAGATGGTAGAGATAGCAAAGGTGTGAATCCCACTGGGATGGTGGGCAGTTTGACAATCCGAGGGACTCTCTCCCCAGAAAGAAAACGAGGACCCAAATTCTGCAGATGCTTTTACTCTAGGTGCGTCAACTCCATCAACGCCAAGTTGAGAACCTCCGGGAAGGTTGAGAGGGCACGGCAACTGGGCCTTAAGTGAGGAGACAGTGGCCCACACTGAGAAAAGGAGGCAGAAGGCCAACAGCAGAAGGGACTGGGCCCCTTCAGGGCGGCGGCTGCAGAGCATTCCTTCAGGAGCTCAGCCATGGGATGCAGGGTTAATCCCAGCGGCTTCCCACATACTCCCTCAGGTTATGTGGGAGCAGCTTTTCCTACATTCTCATTTTATGGAGTGGGAACAGAGGCACAGAAGCAGCAACCAAGTTTATCTGCAAAACAACGACCAAGCCCCACACCACAGAATTCACTTTAAGCTCATCCCTAAAGCAGGGACGGAGAAATGGGGCTCCAGTGTTGACAGAACACGTACCACATGGGTCCGGGCCAGAACGCCTGCCTGCAGTAGCTTCTCCACCCACACCTGTCAGAAGACTGCAGGTTATCCAGGCAAAATCTGACCGAAGCCACTATGGAGGGCAATGTTCGGGTTTCCACTCTGCTGCATTTACCTTTAAAATATTCCTGGGGGGGGGGGGTGCCTGAGTGGCTCAGTCGGTTAAGCGTCTGTCGTTGCCTCAGGTCACAAACCTGCAGTGCAGGCACCTGGCTCGGCGCCCAGCTCCCTGCTCAGTGGAGTCTGCTTCTCCCTCCCCCTGCAGCTCCCCCTGCTGGGCTCTTTCTCTCACTCTCGCTCTATCTCAAATAAACAAACGCTTGAAAGAAAAATATTCCTCCAGGGACCCTACGTAAGTAAACCCAAAACACAAGTACAATCAAAGGGTAATTCTGTAGAAGTTTAGTACCAATACAAATATTGATTTTATTTGTAATAACATAGAAAGTTAAATTGGAATCCAAGTTTTTTTTTTAAAGATTTTATTTATTTATTTGACAGAGGTCACAAGTAGGCAGAGAGGCAGGCAGAGAGAGAGGAGGAAGCAGGCTCCCTGCCGAGCAGAGAGCCCGATGCGGGCCCAATCCCAGGACCCTGGGATCATGACCTGAGCCGAAGGCAGAGGCTTTAACCCACAGAGCCGCCCGGGCGCCCCAGAATCCAAGTTTTTAAAGGACAGACAAGACTTTGAAGGAAAAGGAGCCCACTGTTGTCAGATAATTTTCCCTTCACAAAATTGGGTTAAGTTAACCGCAAATCAGTTTACAAAAATCATGGTAACTGCCAAATAGCTCAAGAATCCCAAAATAAAAATATATGTCACATTAAGAGAAAATTTGGGAAAGGGGCTACCACTTTTGCTTTGACACAGTTTTGAACATTAAAGATGTTAAATCCCAATTTACACATATATGTCACTAACTTGGAGATCTTTGAACTTTTAAGAAAGATGATTCATAAAGAACTAACTCGCCTTAGGATTTAGAGCGTTTAATAAACAGAAACATACTACTAGTGCAAGAACTGAAGTATGAATCAATTACTAACTGGTTAAGACAAAAGAGCACTGAGAAGGAAGCATTAAGAACCCAACTAAGACAAGAACCATACTTGCACATGTTTTCTGTCCCAAACTGATTTCTCCACCGGGGCAGAAAATGTTAACGGTCACATCGCAACTTCCTGAGAAGCTGCTGGGGAGACAGAGGGTGAAGCCGATGCACAGTGAGCGAGGTTCTGCCCTGCTTCTACCCTGCTTTGTCATGCAAGGAAGATTCCTAAACGTGACTCCTCTCTTTGACCACAATGGTCACGGCCTCCCGAAGGAGCCGCTGTTCAGAGCCTGCGCATCTCGGTGGGACCGTGGAGTGCCTGGCCGAAAAACATGGATTCAAACTCGTGTCTCATCTTAATCCACTAGTAAAAAAATCTGTGAGTAAAGCTAATGAGACAATTTACCCCCGAACACGGGGGTCTGAAGGCCCGCTCAGTCGAAAATCGGTATAATCTGTGACTCCTCAAACACTTAACTGCTACTGACAGCCTACTGTTGACTCACATGTGTATGTCTCATATGCCGCTGTCTCACAATAAAGTACCAGCGAATAGGGGCTCCTGGGTGGCTCAGCGGGTTAAAGCCTCTGCCTTCGGCTCAGGTCATGATCTCAGGGTCCTGGGATCGAGCCCCACATCGGGCTCTCTGCTCAGCAGGGAGCCGGCTTCCTTTCCTCTCTCTCTGCCTGCCTCTCTGCCTACTTGTGATCTCTGTCAAATAAATAGATAAAAAAATCTTTAAAAAAAAAAAAAAAAGTACCAGCGAATAGAAAATGTTACTAAAGGGCGCCTGGGTGGCCCAGCGGATTAAGCGTCTCCCTGGAGCCCCGAGATCCAGCCATGTTGGGCTCCCTGCTCAGCAGGGAGTCTGGCTCTCCTTCTTCCTCTGCTCCACCCCCTGCTCAGGACTGTATTCTCTCTCAATAAATAAAAATCTTTAAAAAAGAAAATGTTAAGAAAATCCTAAGGAAGGACACCTGAGTGGCTCAGTCAGCGGGGCGTCTGCTTTTGGCTCAGGTCATGATCCAGAGTCCTGGGATCGAATCCCACACCAGACTCCTTGCTCGGCAGGGAGTCTGCTTCTCCCTCTGCCTGCCCCTGTCCCCACTTGTGCTCTTTCTCTCTCCTCGACAAACAAACAAAACCTTAAAAAAAAAAATCCCAAGGAAAATTTATAATAAATGTATATTTTATGATAAACGTAATGTAATGAAGTCCACCTATAAGTTTCCTCATGCAGCTCAAACTCATGTTGTTCAAAGGGTAACTATATTTTAAAAATTTTGTGCTCCCAAGCAGTCACCCCTTGTTCTGTATATTTGATGTTCCTTACACTGAGGCTTAAACTTCAATTAACTGTACTTTCTGCAACACGTGAAAGTGTAGGAGATTCTGATTGCGGACGCCTGTCCTAAGGAAGGAGGAAACACCATACATGTGCATGCTGGGAAACAAACTACATTCGTCCCCTTAAAACTGGAGCCCATTTGGGGTGCCTGGGTGGCTCCGTGGGTTAAAGCCTCTGCCTTCGGCTCAGGTCATGATCCCAGGGTCCTGGGATCCAGCCCGGCATCGGGCTCTCTGCTCAGCGGGGAGCCTGCTTCCTCCTCTCTCTCTCTCTGCCTGCCTCTCCGCCTACTTGTGATCTCTCTCTCTGTCAAATAAATAAATAAAATCTTTAAAAAAAAAAAAAACAAAACTGGAGCCCATTCAATCCGGTAACAGAACAAGTATTTCTGCAAGACAGAATTAGGGACGGCCTGGTGGCTCAGTCGTTAAGCACCTGCCTTCGGCTGGGGTCGGGTCGGACCGAGGGCTCCCTGCGCAGCCGGAGGCCTGCTGCTCCCTCTGCCTGCCGTCCCCCTGCTTGTGCTCTCTCTCTCTTTCTCTGACAAATACACAAATAAAATGTTAAAAAACACATTTAAAGATAAAAATAAATGGAAGCATTGCGTAGAGGGAGGACCCCCTACCTCCGGGGCTGTCTCCAACGCTGTTACAACAGACACCGCTAAGCTCAACTGCTTTCTACCCGTCCCCTCTGTGAAACGGGGTTTTTCTTGTGTTTGGGCGACAGCCGCACACAGCGGGCGACCTGGGGTGCGCGAGGCCCCGGGGACGAGGGCAGAAGGCTACCTTCCGAGCCGCCCGGGCTGGCAGGCTTCCTGACGAAGGCCCAGGCCTCCTCCTCCGTGGCAAACTTCTTAAAGCGCGCGGCCGGAAAGCGGTCCACCTGCGCTCTGCATTCGCTCCTGCAACAGAGCGCCGGGTTACTGCCCTCCTCCCTCACCGGTCCCCCCGACGGGCCCCTTCCGGGTCGGCTCTCCTGCCCCGCCTCCACCCCGCGGAGCCCTGTGCCGGCCGAGGACACCAGCGCGTCAGTGTGCTCCGTCTCAAAGCACACCGGAAGTGCTGGCGGGGACAGGTCTGAAGAGGGGGTCCCGTTAACCCTTTCCGTACAGCTCAGGGGCACCTCCGTGAAGCCTGCGCTCGTGCGGCCCCAACGCGTGAACGCAAGCCCCGGGCCTCTCACCGAGCCCGGCAGCCCCCGACACAGCGGCGACCCCCGCAGGGCACAAACCCAGCTCCAAGGGCCGTTCGAGGGATCCGAATTTGGCCCGGGAGAGGTGCCCTTTCTACGGACACAGGCGGGGCGAGGTCAGGCACTGCCGCAGTCGAACTACGTGCAGCCGCCGGGGAACTTCCCCTGACCCACGCGGGAAGGGGGAGGCGGGGCCCCGGGCGCGCTCAGGCTCCAGGTGGCCTTTCCGACACCGCCCACGCAACGAAACCGCGCCGGGGCCGGGACCTGCGAGCCCACGTCAGCGGAGGCCGGCGGCGGCGGGGCTCTCGGGCGCTCCACCCGAGGCCGCAGGCCGCGAGCCCGGGGCCAGTCCGGAGAGCCGCCCGCGGCCGCCCCGGCTCGGCCTCGGGGAGCGCGGTCCACTCACCAGGTCTGGAAGACCCCGGCCTTGCGGCCCCTCCTCACGGCATAAAACATGCTGAGGCCGCTGCGGCCGCAGGTGCTGCACCGCACGGCGGCCAAAGCAACTCTGCGCGCCAGGCCCAGAAGCCTGGTCATCGCTCACAGCCGGCCATCGGCCCGCAGCTTAGCCTCACCGCTCGCGCCTCCTCCACGCAGACCCAACTTCCGGCGACGGCGCGAAGAGATGACGCGCGCCCCCGCCTGCGGTGGGGGACCTGGGGGGCGGTGTCTAGGGCCCAGTGCGTTTCCGGCTCAATTTCCCGGAACTCAGGGAGGCAGTCGGATCTGGGCGGTCCCGGAAGGGGTGGAATGTACGAAGATGGGTGGGGACAAAGGTGGGGTGGGCGGGGGCGGTGAGGGGAGGGGTCTGGGGGATGTGGACGGGGCGGTGCCGAAGAGGGGGCGTGGTCGGGGCGGTGTAGGCGAGAAGGTGGCACTTGAGGGGCGGGGTCTGGGGCGGTTCCGCGTGAGAGGTGGGATCTAGGCGGAGGGGTCGGGGCAGCGCCGCGCGAGGGGCGGGGCCGAATGAGGAGCCGTGCCCCGCCTTGAGGGGCGTGGTCTGGGAGGGGCCGGAGGAGGGGCGGGGTCGGGGCGGGGTCTGGGCGGGGTCTGGGCGGGGTGGGAGGACGGGACAGCTGGAGGCTCCGGCGCTCCGCGCTCCGCGCCCCCGCGGCAGTTTGGCGGCCTGTCGCGGTCCCTCTGCGCGCAGTCCGGGCTGTCCAACCGACGGAATAGGTGGCTGTCCTCCTAAGTGCCGTAGAGGCCGGAGGACTGGCCCTCGGCGATGGAAGAGAGAGCCGAGGCCGGAGGGACGGGGAGCGCCCCACCCACGTGGGTGCGTGACCGCGGGGACGTCAAAACCTCGTGCCCTGGGACCCAGGGAGACAATTTAGTTGCAAAAGCAGTTTGTTAGCTTCTGCCTGTTTCTTGACTTTTTGCTCTGTGAGCAAAACAACTTCTTCGAAAAGCCTTGTCCACTGACAAGTCTCGGTTTTCCAGCGACCCTAATTTCCTCCGGGTGCTCAGTCGGGCAAACCTCACCCGACACCTGCCGTCCTCGGCCCAAGCCCGGGGAGGCACGGCTGAGTGGGCCAGGCTGAGTGCGGGGATCCGCCGGGACGGGCAGGCGAGGGGAGCCGGCAGCGCAGGGCGGACTCGGACAGGGAGACAGCGGGGAGCGGGCGGAGAGTTCGTTCACGTGCATTAGCAGAGAGCGGGAAGAAGGGGCCGCAAAGGGGAGACGGACCTTGCTGTGGTCAGGTGTGTGTCTGTGAACTCAAAGAACATCCATTTAAAAAATTTCCGCTTTCCTCATTTAAATTTAAATGGGCTACAGTTCCTCGTTTCTATTTTTTTTTTATTTATTTGTTAGAGAGCGAGCGAGCACAGGCAGGCAGAGTGGCAGGCAGAGGCAGAGGGAGAAGCAGGCTCCCCGCCGAGCAAGGAGCCCGATGTGGGACTTGATCCCAGGACGCTGGGATCATGACCTGAGCCGAAGGCAGCTGCTTAACCAACTGAGCCACCCAGGCGTCCCTCATCGTTTCTATTTTTATTGCACTTCTGGATAGCTTCTTGAAAAGTCGTCCTGCGGGCTCCTGGCTGGCTCACTTGGAAGTGCGCGGGCTTCTTGATCTCTGGGTTATGAGTTCCAGCCCTACGTTGGGTGTAGAGCCTATTAAAAAAATAAGTTTAAAAAATAATTTAAAAATTGTCCCTAAGGGGGCGCCTGGGTGGCTCAGTGGGTTAAGCCTCTGCCTTCCGCTCAGGTCATGGTCTCAGAGTCCTGGGATGGAGCCCCGTATTGGGCTCTCTGCTCAGCAGGGAGCCTGCTTCTCCCCCCCCCCCACTTGTGATCTCTGTCAAGTAAATAAATAAAATCTTTAAAAAAAAATAAAAAATAAAAAAAATAAGAAAAATAAAAATTGTCCCTGAAAATCATTAATGGTTGACCATGGTATCTCTTCTCGCATAGCTGTGAAGCCCGGAGATGCCCCTGCTCTCAGGGTGACAGCAGCCCCTCTTTTTACTGCAGTTCCTTCTGTCTTCACTCGAGGCTGTGGAGCGCCAGTGGCCTCTGAGTGAGCTCAGGCTACACTTGGGACAATTTATTTCTAGACTTGCTTTCCTCAGAGGCATCACAAGCTCATCTTTTCGGGGTGACAACAGGTTCGGTTAGGGACACAGATGGCACTGGAAGACCTGGTTCCAGGTTAGGAAGCCGACTGGAAGATTGGGGCAGTGGGCCGAAAGCAAAAGTCTTCTCTTTAAAACTCTGAGCTGGCATAGTCAGTCTGCTCTGAAATGCTGACAGTAGTACAGGTTATCGACACAGCTGTGCCCGTCGTGTTCCTTTGGGGAGGAAGGAGGCTGAGCCCCTGTCAATGTGCTGCCCATCCCACTGGTTTCATCCTGGGGTCAGACGCAACTGGGACTTTCTTCTCCGTGTAAACTGGCTGGCTGTGGTCCTTTATCACAGGGCACTCATCATCCTGCTAAAGCTGTAGGTTATATCTGAGTATGTTAAGAAAATTGCCCATGTGGCTTTCTATAATTCCCAAACTGCTTCTTCCAGTGTTTCATTGACCAATTACTCATCTGAAAAATCTTTCCTATCTTAAAATCTGGCTCCAAGTGTATGTGATTTACCCATCCTGGGCAAACACTGGCCCATTCTCAAGACGGTACTGAGCACCGGCCCAGAAGTCAGTGAGACTCGACAGCATTCAAAATGAGTGAACTAGGTTTCACTGACACACACAATTATGGATAATTATTAGCAATATGATACTAAGTGAACAAAGCAAGTCCCCAAGTGGAGATAGGACATTCTTTGTATAAATGAAAACATGTACTCCTTGAGTTACACATGCATGCAGAAAGCCGTAAATCTAAAGGAAGAGAGGCGTGTCCTCCAAGTCAGACATTACTGACATTTGCAAAACGTAAATCACTGCTACTTTTCTCACTTTGGGGGCAGGGGATATGGTTATTTTTAATAAAACATATTACTTATATTAACTTAAAGTGGGTTTACTGTTTTAATGAATAATTTAAAAATTTTCTCCATTTTATGTTGCATGTGGTAAATATCACTAGTCATTACCTACAAAGAAAAATTCTTCAAGGTTTTCGATAACTTTAAGAAGTTCGAGTCCTGAGGCCAACATCCTAGGCACTGCTGACCTAGAAAATAATTATAGATCAACATAGGAACACATGAAAAATAATATATTCAAACTGTGTGCTTGTAATTCCTGCTTATACTTTGCCTGCAAATTGTATTTTTTGAATAAAACTTTCTACCAGTCTATAACATGCTTCTGTAAAACACATTAGGATTTCCCAAAATGTGCAGTTTGGGATAGGTAAGTGTATGAAGCCATCCCTCGCTTCGGAAGAAACACTTTTGTTCATTAGCTCCTTGCAGTGTGCAGAAGCTGTAGAATCACTTTTTACCGTCAGAGCAGATGCTCGGGAAGCCGGTTCGATGTCCCAGGTACTGTACCAAATACTACTCTACGCGCAGAGCCATATATGACACTCATGATGCAGTACTAACATCATCTTGTTTTCCGATGAGAAAGCCAAGGTTTCGAGTGATCAAGTACCTTGCCCACAGCCATGCAGACAGGCAGGGCTGTGGCCAGTACTCAGACCCCAGCCCAGCATCCATCCTGGAAAACCTAAGTCATGGCTCTTGCAGTGTGGTCCTCAGACCAGCCGCGAAACCATCACCTGGGAGCTTGGCAGCAATGGGAACTCTGGGTCCTGCCCCAAAGCAGCAGGGTCGGAACTCTTCCAGCTCTGCGGGGGGAGTAGGGGAAGCGAGGGGGGAGCCCAGCAGTGTGTGTTTTGGCAGCCCCCCCCTCCCCGGGGTTGAGGACACCCCTCCCCCCGTAGCCGGCCGCACTGCTTCATTTCTGGGACTCTGTTGGCTTCCCACCCCAGTCCTGACAGACCTTAGGTTTATTTGACAGACAGAGATCTTTTGATGACTTGCCCAAAGTCACCTACTTAGTTCTGGAACTGGAACTTGATCCGCAATCTTCTCGCTGGTAACTTGAAGCTGTGACCAGCATCAGCAAGGAATCCGGGGGCAGTCAGGTGAGAGCAGAAGCCAGCGAGCTCAATTTGCTGCCTTTCACCAAGGAAGAGAGGTGAGCCCCAGAGCTGGGGTTCTCTCCGTGGCCACTCTGACAGCAGCCCACCAGACTCCATCCCCTATGAGCCATGCATGGGACACAAGGATCCCCTGCTGCATTCAGGATCTTACAGCTCACACCCTGAGGTCCTGGGGTTAAGACAGTCACTCCCTAGAAGTCAGGCTCATCCAGAATCTGGATGAGGTGTGGTTTGCCACAAGTGTCTGTTCCTCATCTCAATACTCTCGAGAACTCAGTGACCCAGTCGGCTCCCGCAGGCATGCACTCCCCGACGAGGGCACCGGCTCGGGGGCTCTGGTCTTGCGGCAGGCACAGCTGGGTGCGGCTCTAGGTGCCAAGTCATCCTGCGTTTGGACCATACATCTGAAGCCAACAGGGGCAGCTTGGTGACTGCGAAGACAGAGAAGTCGGACTGGAACTTGCCTTACTTCACTGTGTCATTCCCTGTGATCACTTGTGTTCTAACTTAGTGAAATGGCCGTGACGGATTTTAGGGGCACCTGGCTGGCTCCGTGGGAGGAGTGTGTGACTCTTGATCTCAGGGTTGTGAATTCCAGCCCCATGTTGGGTATAGAGATGACAGAAATAAATAAAAATGAAGAGCAGATTTTAGTTTGTACATTAAATATTTTACTGAATTTGAAGGATGCCTTGAAGATTGAAATTTACTCTTTTTAGGGGCGCCTGGGTGGCTTAGTCATTAAACATCTGCCTTCGGCTCAGGTCATGATTCCAGGGTCCTGGGATGGAGCCCCATATTGGACTCCCTGCTCGGTGGGAAGCCTGCTTCTTCCTCTCCCACTCCCCGTTTGTGTTCCCTCTCTTGCTGTCAATAAAATCTTAAAAAAAAAAAAAAAGCAAAAACTAAACCAACAACTTTCTAAGGTTTAAAAAAATATTCTTTTTAGATGTTAATGATTGATTTTAGAAGAGTGAATTAGGAAGATAATGATAACTATGACATGGTGATAACTGAAAATCCTTTTGACTGGAGAAGGATGCTAACCATAAGACCCTCGGCATCACACATGTGTGGGACGACCCTGTCCCCGCTCGCCCCTAACACAGGTTCCTCCTGGTTGTGGGTCGTTCCTAGTCTCAGTCTGAACAGTTGCAGAAATGCCCCCATGTGGCCCCAGGAACATGGTTACTGGGCAGAGGGCATTTCAACTGCAGTCTGTTCCAGAGACAAGGACCCCTGGTATCTCCCTAAAGATGACCTGTTACCAAGAACAATACCAGCAAAGTGTGGTAGCTGAGGACCAGCAGGTCCACAGGGCTGTCAGTCACCTTCCTCAACCTCTGGAGGCCCTTGGCTAATGGGGGTGTGGTTACTGGTGTGCTAGCCCTGCAGAACGGTTGTGGGACTTGTGCAGTGCATGGGATGAGCACACTGGAGGACCGAGGGTCAAAATGGACCGCGTGCGTGAATCCTGTCCCCCAGACCCCTCCTGTTCTCCCCCAGCCCTGACCTGTGCGGCTCACACACACGGACGGCAAATTCCAGCTCTACAGTTTACTACCTGTATCCATTCGGTGAGTTGCCTCAAGTCTGTTCTCTCATTTGAAAACTGGAGATAATGATGCCGTTGGGGGGGGGGGGCTGTGAACACTGCACGCAGCTTCTGATCTGGTCTGATACACTAGCGTGTTCCCAATGTCACATTACTTCTTTCATCCTGTACATGTTTCATGAAAGCTCATGAGAATGGTGTTGCTTAGATGAAATATGCTGAAGATGAACAGATTATCAGTTTATGATAAAAATCAAGTGAATTTCTCTTTATCTTAAATATTAGTATTTGAATGATTACCTCTCATCCACCTGATAGGTCACCCATGTCTACAGATCAGATACTGCTACATGGGAAGAGTGACTGTGAAACCTTCCAGAAGAAGCCAGTGACTTTGCTTCATGCTACACAGCGGGTTTTCGCATTCATCGCAGGCTCGCACCTTCATTTCCTTCCCATGTTCCCTACCCGCTACTGGGTAAAGATTATGAAAACCCTGGCAATAAGTGGTGGGGAGAAATGAAATCTTTTGCTCAATTCAATCCATTAATTCTTGATCGGTCAGACAGGTCCATAAATTTGTTTTACTTGCAAGGACTCTGCGGTAACTCTCCTTCTGTCACTTTATCATTGACACCGGGAGCAGCCGTGTGGAAGGGAACCGCTTTGCAGTCTGGGTGCGCTCCTCTGTCTGACCTCTAGGCTTTCTCCCTCAGGTGCTGACATTATACATCACCAGCATAGGGTCCCTCTAAATGGGGACTTTACGTAATGGAGAGCTAATATACATAAAGGAGAACACATCTTTGGTATTTAACTGCAATATTCTGTCCTGGACCAGAACCACCCAGGCAGAGTCTCTTGGTTCCTCTAGGACGAAACTGTAGGTTCCCTAATTCATTTCCTTCATGCTGAAAAGGATCTTTCTTGGTTCCCTGTTACTATGTCTACTGCGATTCCTCTCAACATCTGGCCCCTTGTTACTCATTGTGGTCCCTGGATCAGTCTCATGGGCATAAACTGGGAGCAAGTTATAAGTGTAAAATATGGAGGCCCAGCCCAGAACTTCTGAATCAGAATCTGTATCTTCCAATGATTACCAGGTGATTCCTTTGCATGTTAAAATTGGAGAAACATTGATTTTTAAAAAATATTAATTTTGTGTTTTAGTGACAAATGAATGCATAGTTGGGGAATTCAGGACATGACACGTTTGATTTCAAGTAAGCATTTTCTTTAAATAGCTGAAGATTTATGTAATTGTGATGTAAAACACAAGATTCAAATTGCAATTACATTGTGTTATAATTATACATATTGGTGTCTTTTATGAAACAATTCTAGCAGGATTCAGACAATCTGAAGATAACGTAAACCTATGGAAAAATTTCCACCTGAAATGTTGGGTATGATTTAAAGGTATAATATATAACGTATTTCCCAGTTATTTAAAAATTTGATTTTATATACTCTGATCATACTTTGTAACATCCCTAATTGGCTTTAGGAAGTTTCAACTGGATTAGCATTAAATACTTACGTTTATCCAGTCTTCTGAGAAATCGAAGTTCCACATTTATGACTTTCTTTTATGACCTTATTTGTTTATCTGACAAACAGAGATCACAAGTAGGCAGAGAGGCAGGCAGAGAGAGACGAGGAAGCAGGCTTCCCGCTGAGCAGAGAGCCTGATGTGGGGCTTGATCCCAGGACCCTGAGATCATGACCTGAGCTGAAGGCAGAGGCTCAACCCACTGAGCCACCCAGGTGCCCCAACATTTATGACTTTTTTGAGATCTGAGGGAGCGAGAACATACACATGCAAGTGTTGGGGGGAGGGACAGAGGGAGAGGGAGAGAGGGTTGTGTAAGAGATATAATTCCTGTTCTGCGACATTTTTTTATTCTCCTCCTAGAAAGGACCATAAGGTTATAGATACACAAGGAGGGCTAGTAAATCAGTCATAGGAACTTAAGAACACTTACTGAAGATCATCATACTAGTTATATGAAGTTATATGAAGACCAAGGCAGCCTCAAGAGGACCTCCATGAGGTACCCTTGTGCCGAGATTCTGGTCTCTAACACCATTTTTCCAATAAAAGGAACCAGGGCTTTTTGGAGAAAAGGTTAATCCCATGTCTGAGAATGGTATATAACTAGCCTGGGTTACCCTGTGCTAGAAAAGCAAGATGTTCAGAGATGAAGAAGTTCATTTAAAAGGGGCTAATGTCCACAATACTAACAGGCTAAGAAGAAAAACTCATGAGATCCTATTGATTAATGCATAAAAAACATCTGACATAATATCACTCAAGATAAACTCTCAGGAAAATAGGGATAGAGGGGATCTTCCCCAACCTGATAAAGCACATCCACAGAGAAACCTAATGCTAACATCACACCTAAGATGGACAATGCTTTCCCTGAGATGGGGAACAAGGCGAGGAGGTCCACTCTGACCACTGCTATTTGGCAAAGCATTGGAAACCGTAAGAACCCACTCAATACAGCTCCCATGCTACTTTGCTACAGCGTGGCAGGGATGAAAGCCAGGCATGTAGCAAAGACACCAACATGGTTCAGCAAGCATGCTCAGAAGGACTCCCCCAGGTAAGATCAGAGGAGCAGCTCTACTTTTCTTTCTGCAACAAGTTTCAAGTTGACTCTTCATTTTGTAAGGAGACTGGCTTTCTCCCCCCCACCCCGCATTACCAAAACATATCTAACTTTACAAATATGATGAACGTGGGGCACCTGGGTGGCTCAGTGGACTAAGCATCTGCCTTCTGCTCAGGTCGTGAACCTGGGGTCCTGGGATGGATCCGCACTAGGCTTCCTGCTCAGCGGGGAGTCTGCTTCTCCCTCTGCTTCTCACCCTGCTCAGGCTCTTTCAAATAAGTAAGTAAAATCCTTAAAAGAAAAGCTGATGAATGCAATAGTACCTGCCACCTAATGTAATGTTTTCAGCATCTTCTAGTGCTTGGCCTGTAAGGGACAGTGACTGCTGAATCTGACAGACGAGGAAACTGAACCTCAAGCAGATGAAATCCTGCGACCACAGGCAGAGAATCTGATGCAAGTTGTTCCCTGTCTGGAAGGCTCTTCTCCCCGGTAAATAGTTCCTCCTCCTCTTCCACACCTCAGGTTAATTCCCTCTCTTCCAAAAACTTCCCTGACTTCTTAAAGCATGAATTCTCCTCCTCCCCTTTGATGTGGGAAACGAAGGCAAAATAAAAATTAAAGTTCCCTACGACTTACAGCCCACTGACAAGTCCTTGAAACAGGGAGAGGGGCTTTCCTCTGGGAGCCTGGCGGCCTTGACACTTTGCTGAGGACAAAGTTGGCCTGACCCCCCAGGATCCTGGGTCAGGTTTAAACATACAGGAATTCCTTTGGAATTCCCCCCAACACACATGTTGACAATCACCCCAAGCATACGCCTCACTGATACACATCGGAAGGGTCTCATGACTCGGGTTTTCGCAGACCCTAATAAACGACCTTTTCTCAACAACAGCTGCCGCTGGAGGTCCTGGAAACCTGCTTCCAAACGTCTGAGAGCCTGCGGCTACTCCACCCAACCTGGACGTCTGTAACGGGCCGCTCCCCATGACCCCAGGGCAGCTCTCCGCCCTTAGGTCCTGTCCCTGTGCTTTAATAAATTCACCTTCTTGCACCAAAGCTGTCTCGAGAATTCTTTCCCGGCCTCGGCCCCAGGCCCAGCATGTCCAGCCCCTCGCCCACCCGACTGCGACGCGCCCCCGCACCTGACCTTCCTGCGAGCAAGGATGCGGCCTCGCCGCGCGCCCCGCGCAGGGCTCGCAGAGCACGGACGTCGCACGCCGTTCGTGAATTCCGGTCCGGGTCCTCTCGAGGGCACAGTCCATCCTCACGCGTGAGCGCGGAGCGGCAGGGCGGCGGAAGCGGGCACACTCCCGGTCAGCGCGCTCCGACTGCAGCGGGGTTGCCGCGCCATCCCCCAAGCTGCCCGCGTGCCGGCCTGCCGTCCGCCCGTCTGGACACACCCCCTCTGGCAGTGGCCCCTGCGCTCGTCGGGGATCCGCCCCCCGCCCCGAGCCGGCCGCGTGGGGGACAGCGGACGCCCCGCACCGGCCCGCCGCGGACCGACGGCCGACGGTTTACGGCCTGAAAAGCACGTCCAGTCGTAAAGCACTTCGCCTCCGAGGCGCCCTGACAGACGTCAGGCCAATGGGTTCTCCACGGGCACAAACGGACTCCGAGTCTCTGGTTCCTTCCATGACTTAAGCGGGGAAATGAGTCCTCGAGTTAACTTGAGTGCTTTTTAAACGTCGTCTTCGGGACGGAGTTGTTTTTCGCGGGTCCCCGACCCCGTCTAGACACCGGCCCCGCCCGGCCGCCCGACGCCTGCCCGGAACTTGCGCCGCTGCCGGGCCACGCCAGCCAACCACAGCCGACAGGAAACGCGGCGGGCGGAGGAGAGTTACCAACGCACCGGTCCCCCGGAGCTTCTTCCTGGGACTGTCTAGGCTTCGACCGCTTTTCACTCGTTCTTCCGGTTTCTCTCCTCGCACTGTTCCCGCCACTTCCCTTTCGCCGTCGGGATTTGAGGAGCTCTCGCGAGATTTAGGCCTCTTCCTAGGCCGGCGCTCTCACCAAGGTACGTTGGGGCCCTTCTCGCTGTTGGACTTTTCATCCAACTCTGAGGAAAACACGTTTCGGAGTTCGGCCTCCATGACCGGGTCCCGCTCACCCGGCGGGGATACGGCCGATTACCCGGGCTGTGTCCCCCGATGGCTTCTGCGGGGTGGCGCGGGGCCGGGCTGGGGGCCGGCGGGGGCCGGCGGCTGCGGGCGGCGGCCTCCTCAGCGGGGACGCTGTGTGCTTGCAGGAGAAGGCCATGTTCAGTTCGAGCGCGAAGATCGTGAAGCCCAACGGCGAGAAGCCGGACGAGTTCGAGTCCGGCATCTCCCAGGTGAGGGGGCAGGGCCGGCGTCCGGGCGGCGTGCCCCCCTCCCCGGCCGCGGCACGAGTCCCCCC
>JAHRIG010000075.1:2121210-2133039 GCA_020311275.1 Eira barbara
CACGAGTCCCCCCGGCGCGTGTCCCCCTCCCCGGCCGCGGCACGAGTTCCCCCCGCACGTGTCCCCCTCCCCGATCGCAGCTCCTGTCGTTCCCGCACGTCCCCTTCCCCGGCGCGTGTCCCCCTCCCCGGCCGCGGCACGAGGCCCCCCGGCACGTGTCCCCCTCCCCTGTCCCCCCGCAGCGGGAGTCCCGGCGCGCGCGACCCGCGGGGAGCTGGGGACGCCGGTCCCCCCGCCGGCCGAGCGGGCGCTGAGGCGGCTCTGCTGCTGCCCCGCAGGCCCTGCTGGAGCTGGAGATGAACTCCGACCTCAAGGCGCAGCTCCGGGAGCTCAACATCACGGCCGCCAAGGTGAGGTTCCCCCCCCAGCCCCCCCCTGGAGCAGCTGCTCCCGCGGCCCGGCCCGGGAGCACGTGTCCGCGCACGGGCAGGGCTGTGAGAGGAGGGGCGCGGGCGGAGGGTGTGGGCAGCCGCGCTCCGCCGTGGCTTCCCGCGTGCTCGCGCGGCCTCCTGTTGGGCCGCAGGCCGGTTTGCCTCCTGCGCTGCCGTCCGGCGGCCGCCCGGGTCCGGGTCGGGTGTGCGGCCGCGCGGAGGTGGTCCCGGGACGGGAGGGACGGCGGGGTCCGCGGGAGGTGACGTCCGGCGGCCGCTGTGCTTCCCTCAGGAGATCGAGGTCGGCGGAGGCCGGAAGGCGATCATCATCTTCGTTCCCGTCCCTCAGCTGAAGTCGTTCCAGAAGATCCAAGTCCGGCTGGTGCGCGAGCTGGAGAAGAAGTTCAGCGGGAAGCACGTCGTCTTCATCGCTCAGGTGTCCTGTCCTGGGCGCGTCCCGCCGGGGGGAGGGGCGCCCCGGGGTGCGGAGCCCCGAGTCGGAAGAGCGGGGGTGTCGGGGGTGTCAGCAGAGCCGCGGGCGGCGGGGTGCTCCGTCGCAGCCCCCAGCCCGGCCGTTCTGCTGGAGACCCGGCCCGCGGAAGGGGCGGCGGCTGTGCGCGCGGGGCGCGGGCCGAGGCTGAGGCGGGTGAGCGCAGAGCCGGCCTCGTGCGCACGGTCCGGGGGAAGGAGGCGCCGCGCAGTGCGCACTGCTCGCGGGCCCCGGCAGGCGGTGGGCCTGGCCTGTCCTGCGCCGGTGTGCGGGCGTCGCACTGCGCAGGCCGTGCGGAGGAGCCAGGAAGCCCTCGCCGGCTCTCTCGGGAGCTTGTCCGCTCGGGGGCGGTTGACCTTCACGGACTTGGGGTTTATTCTGTAACTGGTTTTTGGGGTTTTGTTTCTGTTTTTCTTTTAAAGCTGTTTGACAGCTCTTAGCTTTCTTAAAACTTAAGGTTTTTCTCTTTCCACGGTAATTTTTACTTTTCAGAGGAGAATTCTGCCTAAGCCAACTCGAAAAAGCCGTACAAAAAATAAGCAAAAGCGTCCCAGGAGGTGAGTATTTTATCAGCATCAGAAAGTGTACCGTAGGGGCGCCTGGGTGGCTCAGTGGGATAAGCATCCGACTCTTGATCTCAGCTCAGGTCTCCATCTCCCGGTCGTGAGTTCAGGCCCTGTGCTGGGCCCCACTTGAGGCTCTTGGGCTCCATGCTGAGCGTGGACCCTGCTTTAAAAGAAAAAGTGTAAACCACTTACTTTGGATTTGCATGGGGTATTTTTGTAGTAAGAATTGCAGTGAGTTTCTGAAATTAAACAGTCAACGTTTAGGAAAAAATTACCATGGGAAAGAGAAAAACGTGGGAATATTTACTGAGTAACATGGTTTTCTCTGTAATTATATATGTTTTAAAATTCGGGAGGCAAGAATCCCCTGTATTTACAAGGTAGTAGAGACTAGGTAGCTGCTGTCACAAGAGATGACACTGTTTGTTCCTTCTCTGTGGGCCAAGGCTGCGGACCCTGCGGGGTGGCTCATGCAGCGCCGAGGCATTGAGCGCTCTGGGCGCCGAGCAGCTGCGCTGGGAGGTGTCTGCTTGGTTTCTGCTGTGAGTTAAGGCTGAGAAGTGAGGGGGATTTTCCTGTTGCTGACATTGCAAGTTGAAAGGGCTCCTGCGACTGCAGACACCGTGTCCTTTAAGCTCGACTGACTTGACAGGTTACTTGGCATAAACTCGGCTGCTGAGTGTCGTTGGCTTCCTGAGCTGGGCGTTGCGGTGTTTGGTGGAAGTGTGGTTTCACAGATGCGTTACTGATGCCTGCGGGGCCTGCCCTGTGGGCCAGCCTGGGAGAACATGGACTAGCGTCTCTGTCGCCGGATGGGCAGCAGTCTCAGCGAGTCTGCGTTTGCTGTTACTTCTCCTCAGAGGATGAGGAAAAGGGACGCAGGGCCTGGAGAAGTGCTGTCTCAGCGACTGCCAGTAGTGCCGGGATTTCTAACACCCAGTCTCGCTTGTGAACCACTGTTAGGTCGTGATGGGGCTCCTGCGGGCAGATGTCACCGTGAGAAGGGTGGTGGGGAGACTGGAAGGACAGGAGCCGGAGTCCTGGAACTTGAGTTGTCCGGTGCAGTACTTGAACCTGTTTTACGGGCAGGTGGAGTAGCATAAGGATTTAGGGATTTTTTGGGTATTCTGGATAGTTTATGAGGAGACAGTCAAGAACGTCTAGTCTGTTAGAGCCCAAGTTCCTGCTTCGAATATGAAAACAAACCCTTGCTTTGCATCCAGTGGAGTGGCCCATCCACAGCCTCTTGTCCCAAACTTGTGTTTTCCACATGTGCTCAGGTGACGGCTTGCCTGGGTTCCTGGTGGCCTACTCTGCATGTCGGGGGCCTTCTGTTGAAGCTCTAAGCGGCAGGCATGGCGGTTCTGCCACTTCTCACTGCCTGCAGACCTCTTCTCTGTCTTCAGTACTTCACATCTCCTGTATGGACAGGTCCTGATGTTGACTTGTTTTGGTTTCTAGTCTTAGCAGGGTTTTCGCTACTTTTCATCTGAGGCCTTCAGTTCTGCGGCTGGTGATGATTACTTGTGTGGCCTTGACTTCCCCTCCTTAAAGCTGATGTTGGAATCTGAGAGGAGATGCTCAGGCTAGCTTTGATGGCGTGTGGATTTGTTCTAAAGGAGACAGTTGACAAATTTGCATATTTGTGGGCCTTCCTAGTAATTCACGGGTAGCAGTGATCAGTTGGGCCATCTGTGTCATTTGCTTTCTGGAAGGTGATGGAGGCTTTGGGAAGTGGATTTCCCTTGAGCTTGTGGAGTAGTAAGACCTTTGCAGGTGTTTGAGAGCCCCCAGAAAGTGTGTAGGAGCTGCCGGATCTGAGATGCAAACGAGTGGAGCGGAGTGTCCATCTACTGAGTGTGAGACATTCTGGATGAGTTCTTACTGCAAGGTAGGTCCAGAAGCCCTGGAAAGAACTACCTCTTCACACTCTCACTCTTGGCGTCTTGGTGGACACGGCAGATACCCCCAAAGCTTGGAATTGGTCGAATCTTGCTGTTGCCGTGCAGCCAGATGGGTTTCGAACTTGAAGTGCCACCAGGAGAGGAGTGAGGTCACAGCGGGAGTTTATGTGACAGGGTGAAGATGGGGTTCCGGGTGGGGCTGCCATCACAGAGCAGGTGACGGAGCAGTGCGTCCCTTGTCCTAGAGAACAAGGAGGAGCCTTGGAGGTGTTTTGGAGGCCATGGAGAGCTCTTGAAGGGTCTTTCCCTAGTAACGTGGTGTGATCATAGGTTTTTAGATGAACTTGGCAGCCTTGGAGGGGGTGGTTTTGGAGATGAGCGAAGAAGCTTCTGCAGCAGTTTAGTTGAGAAATCATGAGTGGAGAGAAACCCAAAGAGCACCTGAAAGGGGAAGCCCTCGTGAGCCCCCGTTCCCTGGAGACGGTCACCTGGGACTTGGTGTGTGTGTCGTTTGTACAGTTTCATGGTTAACATACCCTGCGCTTTCAGAACAAATCAGTAGGGGGCTTGTTACCTGTCTAGTGTGACAGTGGCTCTCGTATGATCTGTTAAATGTACGTGGCCTGTTTGAAAACTGGTGTTAATTTGGTTTCAGAAAGCTGGGGTTTGCTGTCGATGTTTTGACTTCTGAGGGGCTCCCCGGAGGGCAGGTCTTCCTCAGCGTCTTACTCTTGTCACTGTGTTCTTTCAGCCGCACTCTGACAGCTGTGCATGACGCGATCCTGGAGGACTTGGTGTTCCCAAGCGAGATTGTGGGCAAGAGAATCCGTGTGAAACTGGACGGCAGCCGGCTCATCAAGGTTCATTTGGATAAAGCGCAGCAGAACAATGTGGAGCACAAGGTAAGGGGCGGCTGCATTGCTGGAGGCTATGTGCGGGAGGGGGAGAGGCAGCATAACCCGACTCCACGTGCCGCCAGATCCAATAAGAGTGACCTCAGCCCGCCTTCTCCCACCTGAACCTCTGCCCACTTCTCTGCAGATTGTGTCGGGTTTTATAGTGGCGGTTGTTTTGAAAATCGGAATTCTCTGCTTTTTAAATTAATAGGAAAATTAGAAGTAAAGTAATTCCTTTTAGTAAGATGTAACATCCTTTGGGTGTGGGATCTTGGTAGTGTTAGAATCTGGGAGGACTGTTCCCTCGCTTCATTCCTGGTGAAGTGTCGCTAATGTGGACAACCCCTGGGCCCCCTCACGGACTCTTGTCTGCGTGGCCCAGAGGAGCGCCACGCTCCGGCTCTGGGATGTGACTAGAGCCCTGACCCGTAGCGCTGGGGGTGAGCCCGTCCCTAGGCTTGTATATTCCTTGTCTCGCCAGTCCCTGGTTCCTGAGGGGAGAAACCACACAGGGCATAGCCTTCCAAAGTCGCTAGGCTTCAAGCAGAATGTGTATGTTTAAAAGTTTTGTGATGAATTTTTTCTTTCCTTGTAGGTTGAAACTTTTTCTGGTGTCTATAAGAAGCTCACAGGCAAGGATGTTAACTTTGAGTTCCCTGAGTTTCAGTTGTGAACAAAAATGATTAAATAAAACTTTGACAGTATTCGGTTTGAGGCGTGATTTTCAAAAGTTCAGAGATGTCGTCGTATAGCTGTCTACATAGCCAGCAGCTCCCTGCGTAGGCTGGAAGATTTTGAGCAGAGAGGGTGCCTGTGGGATATACCAGGCAGTCTGATGCATGGGAGGGATATACTTGTATCCGGGGATGTTGTAATAGGTACAATCCTATGACATTGGCCCAGGTGGCTGAGTATTGGCACTTGGACAAGTTCAACCAAAGGATCACACAGGTACCAAAGGCGTGAACGATACGATAATGTAGCCTGCCTCCTGGTCCCCGTGCAGCGCTGTACGAGAATTGAATGCTGGGTCTCCTGGGAAGCCTGCCTGCCTAGAAGTCCGGGTTTCAGAAGCACCTGAAATCAGGCCAGGAACGGTTCCTTGGAAACGGCGTGATAGAGCAAAATGTGATAAAGTGGTGTTCTCACTGAATTTTTTATTGTGGTAAAAGACATACAGAATTTACCATTTTATCCTTTTTTAAGTGTATGGTTCAGCGGCGGTGAGTGCTTATGTTGCTGTGACACAGACCTGCACAGTGCCGGGTGGTGTTGGGACCGAGGCTTCCTGACGGCAGCTTCTTCCGCCTCTTTCAGATTCCCTGAGTTCACACATTCACCGCCGGTCTTGTGGATGCACGAGACCAGTCAGGCGTAGGTGGGATGAGACATTGGGGTCTACGTGTCGCCGCACGACTGCTGAACGGAAGCACAGCCGATGCTGCGCTTGCGTTTGCGTTTTTCCTAAAGGGTCCTCTGAGAAGACTGTCCGCATACGCGAGTCTGACGGACATCTGATGCGCTGTGTTCCCCTCTCCCAGCTCGAGCCGGTGCTGTTTCCGCGGTCTTGTTGAATCTGCTCCCATGCCCTTTCTTTGCTGAAGATTTTTGAAGCAAGTTCTAGATATGAGTTATTACTTAGGAATCTTTTAACAGTGATAATTACTAAAATTCAGTATCAAATGAAGAACCACATTTTTTAAAGTATTTTTTATGTTCAATTTGCTTGCATATAGTACGTTACTCATTTTTGATGTAGTGTTCAGTGATTCATTAGCTGTGTATAACACCCAGTGCTCGTCACAGCACATGCCCTCAAAACCCATCACCCAGTCACTCCATCCCCCTGTGCCCCTCCCCTCCGTAACCCTCAGTTTGTCTCCTGGAGTCGGAGTCTGTCATGGTTTGTCTCTGATTTCTTCCCATTCAGTTTTCCCTCCCTTCCCCTGTGGTCCTCTGTGCTAGTCCTTATGCTCCACACCTGAGTGAGACCATAGGGTAATTGTCTTTGATTAACTTACTTCACGCAGCATCATCCCTCTAGTTCCCTCCGTGTCCGGGCAGATGGTGGGCGTTCTCCTTTCTGACGGATCAGTGATGCCCCGTTGTGCAGAGGGACCGCGTCTTATCCATGCATCTGTTGAAGGGCAGCTCGGCTCCTTCCAGTTTGGGGGGGCATGGCTGCTATGAGCATTGGGAAGCATGTGCCCCTTTTTACTACATCTGTCGTTGGGGTAAATACCCAGTGCAATTGTCGGGTTGTAGGGTAGCCCTATTTTTAACTCCTTAGGAACCTCCATACTGTTCCCAGAGTGGCTGTACCGGCTTGCATTGCCACCAACAGTGTAAGAGGGTTCCTGTTTCTTCACATCGTTGCCAACACTTGTTTCCAGTCTTTTTAATTTTTGCCATTCTAACTGGTGTGACGTGTTATTACTGTAGTTCCGATTTTTATTTCCCTGATGCGGAGTGATGTCGAGCGTTTTTTCATCTGTGTGTTGGCCATTTGTGTGTTTTTGGAGAAGTTTCTTCATGTCTTCTGCCCATTGAAGAACCAATTTTTCAGGTTGCTAAATCATAGGACATTAAACCAAGTTTAAAAAAAATTAAATCATATAGCTTTCCCTAAAATTAATATTTATTTGTGTCCATTTAAAACTTTGGTGTTTATGACCATATGCGTGCTTTTTAAGGACTCGTGTGCATTCTATAATATGTTAATGACCACATGATACTGGAGATGACCTCAAAACTTCTACTCCGTGGGGTGTACAGTCAAATAGTTTGGGGACTAATGTGCTAAACATTGTCACTACAATTTTCCTCGGTAAACTTGCTGTTGAAAGAAATACACAGTTGACTAGAACAACACGGGCCAGGGGTCCTGACTCCAATGTTGAAAATCCCCTCCCTCCAGGACTCAACTGTTGGCTTACTGTTGACTGGAAGCCTCAGGAAAACAGCACATTTTGGCTGGCTCTGTCAGTGGAGCATGCGATTGGATCTCAGGGTTGTAAGTCCGAGCTTCATGTTGAGTGTAAAGACTACTTAAGAATAATCTCTAAAAAGAAAGAAAATACATTTACAGTGTCCCACTGTGTTCATCAAAACCAAAATCCACATATAAGTAGACCCTCGCAGCTCAAACCTGCACTCACCGTCCAAGGGCCAACTGCATAGGCTATTCTTGAAGGGCTCGATCTTAAACCTGCAAGGGTGGGTGTGTATCATTTATTACAGAAAGTGACTGTGTTTAGATCTTCCTTTTCCCTCCTGGTTGTGTATCAGGTCCCGTCTTTCCTCCCTGACTGATGAAGGTACACAAAGTTGCAAAGATCCTAAGTAGTGGAACATTTTTGAGCTTTTTTGAGGTGCTGAGATGCCTAATTTTAGATCTCTACTATTAATACTTGATATTTATAAACATCTGTGACCATACAGGAAAAGCACAGTTCGCGGCAGCAGGGACCCTCCCGTTCCCAGAGATGGTTCTGGCTGCAGAGATCCCCGTTACTGTTTGAGAAGCTGCTGATGCCCTCAACTCTGGATGAGGGTAAAAAGTTCAGTCTGAAGCCTCTTTGGCAGTTCATTTTTACTCAGAATTCTACACAGACACAATCAAGTTCGTGCTCTGTAGGAATGTCTTTGAATGAGGCTTCAGTTTCATTTAGCACCTTCCCGGCTGCGGCTCAAGCCGTCTCCGCGCCGCACTGAAATGGGACGAGGCAAGTGCTAAGTCTGCAGTCAGGAGCCGACGGCAGGGCACGCCCCACACAGTTGCTGTTCTGCTCCTGTTACTTGTAACTGTCCATCTGGCAGTTTGCAAGCCCGGAGCAGCCCAGATGGCCAGCGCTGACCCCAGTCATGTAGTCCACTGCCATTCGCGTCTGTGCCCACACGCGTATGGTCACCGCGGGGCTGGGGCTGCCGCCTTCCCTGAGCTGCCTTGTTTCTGTGACTTAAGATCTCATTCTAGAACGGAGGACCGGTGGGGACTAGCAAGGCCTCCTAGTTCTTCCAGTTCGGAGGGTCATGGCCCCGGGTCCTAGAGCCATCACTGCAGACTACCTCTCAGCACCGGTCGGGGAGGTGCGTGTGCGTAACAGTGCCTGGCAGGGAGTCTTCAAAGCTTAACGTAAGAATATAGGAGCTTTCTGGGGTTCCTGGGGGGCTCAGTCGGTTGGACGTTCGGCTCTTGCTTTTGGTTCAGGTCATAATCTCATGTGCTGATCGAGGCCCGCTTTGGTCTCCACACTCAGTGGAGACCCCCTTGAGACTACCTCTTCCCCTGCCCCTTCCTCCACTTGAACTGTCTCATGCTCTTTCTCTCTCCCTTTTTTTTAGAAAGAAAGATTTTATTTATTTAACAGAGAGCACAAGCAGGGGGAGCAGGAGAGGGAAAAGCAGGCTCCCCACCGAGCGGGGAGTCCCACGTGGGACTCGATTCCAGGCCCCTGGGACCATGACCCAAGCAGAAAGCAGACGCTTAAACAACTGAGCCACCCAGGCGCCCCATAAATAAATAAATCTTAAGAAAAAAAAAAAAAGGGGGCGCCTGGGTGGCTCGGTGGGTTAAGCCTCTGCCTTCGGCTCAGGTCATGATCTCAGGGTCCTGGGATCGAGCCCCACATCGGGCTCCCTGCACAGCGGGGAACCTGCTTCCCCCTCTCTCTCTGCCTGCCTCTCTGCCTGCTTGTGATCTCTGTCTGTCAAATAAATAAATAAAATCTTTAAAAAAAAAAAAAAAGAAGAAGAAAAAGAATGTATGAGGTTTCTTGTCCTTGAAAACCAAAATGGTCGTATTACTTCCAGAGGAAGGATCAAGAATCAGGGAAATCAATCTCATGATGAGCAGTGTTGGGGCCCGAGAACCATCCCAGAGACACAGGGAAACCAGGTGACAGAGCCAGGTCTGTCGCTCTAGGATCTGTAAGTGGAACAGAGGAGGAAGTTCTACATTTTATTCTCTTTTATCAATTGGTTGCTTTTTCCATTTCGTTCCGTGTGGCTTTCCTGAAGTCTTTTGACGTCCCTGGGCCTCCGTGCCCTCTTGGTACCATGAGGGGGTTGTGTAAGGATAAGCTCTTAAAATCCCTCCCCGCTTAAGGGACGCGGTCTGGGAGGTGGTGTCTGAGCCGGGACCGGTCTGAGAGGTGGTATCCGAGCGGGGGGCCTACGTCAAGCACCTCTTGGGGGAGCACAGAGAGGGCATTGCTGGGTGAGTTTCTGACTGGCGTATTTCAGACAAGATGTTACTTTGGACAAAGGCTGAGCTGAGACAACCGGCACGTAGTTATGTTGCTGACGTCGCTGTAATCAGGATCATCGACTTGACGGCTGGCCCTCCCGTCACCCTCGGATCCAGCCATGGTTGAATGGCGCGCCAGCGCCTGATGAAGACGACAGTACGGCTCGGGTCCCCTTAGGCTGTGAAGCCGGCTCCGTGCCAGGTCCTCTGGCAGACCCGGTAAGTTAGGGCCTCTGTCCTCGAAGGTCTGCCAGTGGGCGACGCAGACATGGACGGCAAGCAGGAAACAGGGTGGCCTTGACTTCTGTCACTGAGCGGTGCGCCTAGAAGGCTTGCTCTCCTCTGGCTCGCAGAGTCCATTCCTTTGACTTACGCTTCCCCGGAACAAGGTGCGCAGGAGCGGCTTGGGAGGGGCCACAAACACACGGAGGGCCGCAGCCCGAGTCCCCGCTGTGGACCATCCGGGACAGCTGCCCCTGCTGTTTGACCCTCACGCTGCTTCCCTGGCGCAGGAAGCAGCCTCACGGGGCTGCTCACCTCGGGCCGTTGACGGGTCTGACCGTGTGGTCACGTGCTGGCTCCTCATGGCTCCCACGTGGCTGCCGTGAAGACGGGCGCCGCGGCCAGCAGGTTTTTCCCTCCTTTGGTCCGCGGCCGATTTGTTGGCTTTCTGTTCCTGTGCTGGAGCAAGAGTGTGCGGTCTTGTGGGGCTACTGAGGAGAGGAGGCGGGGAGCGAGAAGGTGCAGGACAGCACCACGTGATTCGTGGATGTCCCGCGCGTGGGGCCCTGCGGCGGGCCACCTACTCTGTCAGCCCCAGGCCTCACAGCACCCTGTGAGGGAGGCGGAGGTTGGCAGAGTGGTCCCTGGACCAGCAGCCCAGCATTGCTCATCGCATGGGAACTGGTTAGAATCGGGGGTGCCCGGATCCCCTACCAAGTGCTGGCTCAGAAAGTCTGGGGCGGCGGCACAACGGCCGGTACTTTCAGAGGTCTTCTGGGTCGTTCTGGTGCACGCTCACATTTGAGACCCAGTGATCTCGGATGCTGTAATGACCTTGGATGGCACAATGTCGTCAGATGAATGGCATTCACATCTGTCTCACTGGCGAGCTACACGGTGATGCCAAGGCCGCATCTCCCGGCAGCGCAGTGGGCTCCAGGTCTGTTGAGTGCAGCCGTGGTGCCCGAACCCCCGACCGTCCGGGAACCACATCCACGAGGGCCGGGTGCGGGCCTCGTGCCGCTCTGCACATTCAGGGAGCTCTGGAGAAGCAGAGCCGTCAGGCGGGGGCACGGGGTGGCCCAGGTTAACGTCCCAAAGGACGAAGTATCCGGAGCAGCGGAGGCCTGGCTGGGTGACCTCCAGGAGAGTTCCCACCCAGAGACAAATGGGCCGGGTCTGGCTCTTCGTGCAGATTTCTCTGTTATCTCCGGGGAATGTAAACAGTCACCGGGAGCTGAGCCAGAGTCTCGTTCTGACCCGCTGCGCGGCCAGGCGGCCCGAGGGGCCCGAATTCAGGAGGAAAAGCCTGCACCCAACAGCACGACTTCGGCGCTTTGAAGAAAAGATGGGGAAGGAGGGAAAGAGGGAGGGCAGGAAGCCAGAGCAGCCTGAAGGGAGAAGGACCTACTGGTTTCTCGGGACTTTTTGGTGCATAATTGCAAGGCAGGTGCACACAGGATTTCTAATGGCAAAACGGTTCTGACAACCTACTTGAAACAGGTTGTTAGTATGATATTGTCACTTACTCTGTAACCGAGACTAGTTCTCAGGTTTGGGCACTTTTAAAAAAAAAAGCCCTGAGCAGTTTGGGACACAAAACAAAAAATAAGTGACCAGGTTGGTGGTGAGGCCCCAGGAGAGTGTGGCAGGCTGGCGGGCTGCTGGCTCTCCAGAACGTCCGGAAAGCCCAGTTCTGGGGAGTCAGGGTGGGCCCTGACCTGGCATGTGCCCCAGCGGTGGCACCTTGGGCAGGTGCCGTCCTTCTCTGCCCTGGCTCTGGAGCTCTAGCTGGAGTACCAGCAGCTGGCTGGGTGGGCTGCTTGTGAAGACTGAGCTTGTGGCTGACCGAGCGGGCCTCGCTGGGACCCAGGCCCTGGCCCTTCCTCCCAGCTGGAGTCCCAGGCGGGCCGAGGGAACACACCCCCACGACACAGTGCACCATCAGTTTCCACCACTGGGGTAGCCAGAGGCGTCCTTGCGATCTGGCTATGGGGGTTGCATGTGAGCGCTGTCGCCCGCTGGGTCTATGGGGGTCGCATGTGAGCACTCTCGCCCGCTGGGTCTATGGGGGTCGCGTGTGACCGCTGTGGCCCGCTGGGTCTATGGGGGGTCGCGTGTGAGCGCTGTGG